>JAVXUO010002756.1:0-20000 GCA_033065855.1 Escallonia rubra | reverse complement strand
AGCTAGATTTTGCCAAAGTGAAAAAAAGAGACCCTGGTTATTTCTAAAAGATACGTATCAGGTAAAAAGTTCAGAATTTTCCAAAGAATGGAAAGGGGTTAACTGATACGCGCAACCTTGTAACTTCGCAGTGTAATTTAAAATATCAAGCTAGCGCGATTTCACGCGAAACTTTTTTGAGAACACTAGGATGCTGGGAAGTTCCCTTCCCCAGGAATTCGGGCCATTCTGAAGCCCGTAGCAATTTTTTGCCGAACGAGGTTTTAAGCGCTCAATCCGGACACCGGTTCGGGATTTTTGGGCGAAACTTCCGTAAAATACTTTTTACATCACGAATCAGTTCAGGAACCTTAAAATAGCATCTTCAAGCACTTTTGAGATTTTTCCTGATGTCAGGGGCATTTTGGTAATTCGCCGCCCGAGAGGGGTATGTTGGTAATTTTACGGCGTCAACTTTTTCAAACGACTTTTCAGTCCGTAAATGTAAGCAAAGCACCTGAAAGGCTGATTTGAAGCCGATTCGCGGGGCGTTGGGGTCGCTAAAGGTGAAAACTTAATTAGACAGTTTTGCACGAATTTATAAAAAATAGCTAGAGCTAGATTTTGCCAAAGTGAAAAAAAGAGACCCTGGTTATTTCTAAAAGATACGTATCAGGTAAAAATTTCAGGATTTTCCAAAGACTGGAAAGGGGTTAACTGATACGCGCAACCTTGTAACTTCGCAGTGTAATTTAAAATATCAAGCTAGCGCGATTTCGCGCGAAACTTTTTAGAGAACCCTAGGATGCTGGGAAGTTCCATTCCCCAGGAATTCAGGCCATTCCGAAGCCGTTAGCAACATTTTTGCCGAACGGCCTTTTAAGCGCTCGATCCGGACACCGGTTCGGGATTTTTGGGCGAAACTTCCGTAAAATACTTTTTTCGTCACGAATCAGTTCAGGAACCTTAAAATAGCTCCTTAAAGTGCTTTTGAGATTTTTCCTGATGCCAGGGGCATTTTGGTAATTCGCCGCCCGAGAGGGGTATTTTGGTAATTTTACGGCGTCAACTTTTTCAAACAAATTTTCAGTCCTTAAATGTAAGCAAAGCACCTGAAAGGCTGATTTGAAGCCGATTCGCGGGGCGTTGGGCTCGCTAAAGGTGAAAACTTAATTAGACAGTTTTTCACGAATTTATAAAAAATAGCTAGAGCTAGATTTTGCCAAAGTGAAAAAAAGAGACCCTGGTTATTTCTAAAAGATACGTATCAGGTAAACATTTCAGAATTTTCCAAAGAATGGAAAGGGGTTAACTGATACGGGCAACCTTGTAACTTCGCAGTGTAATTTAAAATATCAAGCTAGCGCGATTTCACGCGAAACTTTTTTGAGAACACTAGGATGCTGGGAAGTTCCCTTCCCCAGGAATTCGGGCCATTCTGAAGCCCGTAGCAATTTTTTGCCGAACGAGGTTTTAAGCGCTCAATCCGGACACCGGTTCGGGATTTTTGGGCGAAACTTCCGTAAAATACTTTTTACATCACGAATCAGTTCAGGAACCTTAAAATAGCATCTTCAAGCACTTTTGAGATTTTTCCTGATGTCAGGGGCATTTTGGTAATTCGCCGCCCGAGAGGGGTATGTTGGTAATTTTACGGCGTCAACTTTTTCAAACGACTTTTCAGTCCGTAAATGTAAGCAAAGCACCTGAAAGGCTGATTTGAAGCCGATTCGCGGGGCGTTGGGGTCGCTAAAGGTGAAAACTTAATTAGACAGTTTTGCACGAATTTATAAAAAATAGCTAGAGCTAGATTTTGCCAAAGTGAAAAAAAGAGACCCTGGTTATTTCTAAAAGATACGTATCAGGTAAAAATTTCAGGATTTTCCAAAGACTGGAAAGGGGTTAACTGATACGCGCAACCTTGTAACTTCGCAGTGTAATTTAAAATATCAAGCTAGCGCGATTTCACGCGAAACTTTTTTGAGAACACTAGGATGCTGGGAAGTTCCCTTCCCCAGGAATTCGGGCCATTCTGAAGCCCGTAGCAATTTTTTGCCGAACGAGGTTTTAAGCGCTCGATCCGGACACCGGTTCGGGATTTTTGGGCGAAACTTCCGTAAAATACTTTTTACATCACGAATCAGTTCAGGAACCTTAAAATAGCATCTTCAAGCACTTTTGAGATTTTTCCTGATGTCAGGGGCATTTTGGTAATTCGCCGCCCGAGAGGGGTATGTTGGTAATTTTACGGCGTCAACTTTTTCAAACGACTTTTCAGTCCGTAAATGTAAGCAAAGCACCTGAAAGGCTGATTTGAAGCCGATTCGCGGGGCGTTGGGGTCGCTAAAGGTGAAAACTTAATTAGACAGTTTTGCACGAATTTATAAAAAATAGCTAGAGCTAGATTTTGCCAAAGTGAAAAAAAGAGACCCTGGTTATTTCTAAAAGATACGTATCAGGTAAAAATTTCAGGATTTTCCAAAGACTGGAAAGGGGTTAACTGATACGCGCAACCTTGTAACTTCGCAGTGTAATTTAAAATATCAAGCTAGCGCGATTTCGCGCGAAACTTTTTTGAGAACCCTAGGATGCTGGGAAGTTCCATTCCCCAGGAATTCAGGCCATTCCGAAGCCGTTAGCAACATTTTTGCCGAACGGCCTTTTAAGCGCTCGATCCGGACACCGGTTCGGGATTTTTGGGCGAAACTTCCGTAAAATACTTTTTTCGTCACGAATCAGTTCAGGAACCTTAAAATAGCTCCTTAAAGTGCTTTTGAGATTTTTCCTGATGCCAGGGGCATTTTGGTAATTCGCCGCCCGAGAGGGGTATTTTGGTAATTTTACGGCGTCAACTTTTTCAAACAAATTTTCAGTCCTTAAATGTAAGCAAAGCACCTGAAAGGCTGATTTGAAGCCGATTCGCGGGGCGTTGGGGTCGCTAAAGGTGAAAACTTAATTAGACAGTTTTTCACGAATTTATAAAAAATAGCTAGAGCTAGATTTTGCCAAAGTGAAAAAAAGAGACCCTGGTTATTTCTAAAAGATACGTATCAGGTAAAAAGTTCAGAATTTTCCAAAGAATGGAAAGGGGTTAACTGATACGCGCAACCTTGTAACTTCGCAGTGTAATTTAAAATATCAAGCTAGCGCGATTTCACGCGAAACTTTTTTGAGAACACTAGGATGCTGGGAAGTTCCCTTCCCCAGGAATTCGGGCCATTCTGAAGCCCGTAGCAATTTTTTGCCGAACGAGGTTTTAAGCGCTCAATCCGGACACCGGTTCGGGATTTTTGGGCGAAACTTCCGTAAAATACTTTTTACATCACGAATCAGTTCAGGAACCTTAAAATAGCATCTTCAAGCACTTTTGAGATTTTTCCTGATGTCAGGGGCATTTTGGTAATTCGCCGCCCGAGAGGGGTATGTTGGTAATTTTACGGCGTCAACTTTTTCAAACGACTTTTCAGTCCGTAAATGTAAGCAAAGCACCTGAAAGGCTGATTTGAAGCCGATTCGCGGGGCGTTGGGGTCGCTAAAGGTGAAAACTTAATTAGACAGTTTTGCACGAATTTATAAAAAATAGCTAGAGCTAGATTTTGCCAAAGTGAAAAAAAGAGACCCTGGTTATTTCTAAAAGATACGTATCAGGTAAAAATTTCAGGATTTTCCAAAGACTGGAAAGGGGTTAACTGATACGCGCAACCTTGTAACTTCGCAGTGTAATTTAAAATATCAAGCTAGCGCGATTTCGCGCGAAACTTTTTTGAGAACCCTAGGATGCTGGGAAGTTCCATTCCCCAGGAATTCAGGCCATTCCGAAGCCGTTAGCAACATTTTTGCCGAACGGGCTTTTAAGCGCTCGATCCGGACACCGGTTTGAGATTTTTGGGCGAAACTTCCGTAAAATACTTTTTTCGTCACGAATCAGTTCAGGAACCTTAAAATAGCTCCTTAAAGTGCTTTTGAGATTTTTCCTGATGCCAGGGGCATTTTGGTAATTCGCCGCCCGAGAGGGGTATTTTGGTAATTTTACGGCGTCAACTTTTTCAAACGAATTTTCAGTCCTTAAATGTAAGCAAAGCACCTGAAAGGCTGATTTGAAGCCGATTCGCGGGGCGTTGGGGTCGCTAAAGGTGAAAACTTAATTAGACAGTTTTTCACGAATTTATAAAAAATAGCTAGAGCTAGATTTTGCCAAAGTGAAAAAAAGAGACCCTGGTTATTTCTAAAAGATACGTATCAGGTAAAAAGTTCAGAATTTTCCAAAGAATGGAAAGGGGTTAACTGATACGCGCAACCTTGTAACTTCGCAGTGTAATTTAAAATATCAAGCTAGCGCGATTTCACGCGAAACTTTTTTGAGAACACTAGGATGCTGGGAAGTTCCCTTCCCCAGGAATTCGGGCCATTCTGAAGCCCGTAGCAATTTTTTGCCGAACGAGGTTTTAAGCGCTCAATCCGGACACCGGTTCGGGATTTTTGGGCGAAACTTCCGTAAAATACTTTTTACATCACGAATCAGTTCAGGAACCTTAAAATAGCATCTTCAAGCACTTTTGAGATTTTTCCTGATGTCAGGGGCATTTTGGTAATTCGCCGCCCGAGAGGGGTATGTTGGTAATTTTACGGCGTCAACTTTTTCAAACGACTTTTCAGTCCGTAAATGTAAGCAAAGCACCTGAAAGGCTGATTTGAAGCCGATTCGCGGGGCGTTGGGGTCGCTAAAGGTGAAAACTTAATTAGACAGTTTTGCACGAATTTATAAAAAATAGCTAGAGCTAGATTTTGCCAAAGTGAAAAAAAGAGACCCTGGTTATTTCTAAAAGATACGTATCAGGTAAAAATTTCAGGATTTTCCAAAGACTGGAAAGGGGTTAACTGATACGCGCAACCTTGTAACTTCGCAGTGTAATTTAAAATATCAAGCTAGCGCGATTTCGCGCGAAACTTTTTTGAGAACCCTAGGATGCTGGGAAGTTCCATTCCCCAGGAATTCAGGCCATTCCGAAGCCGTTAGCAACATTTTTGCCGAACGGCCTTTTAAGCGCTCGATCCGGACACCGGTTCGGGATTTTTGGGCGAAACTTCCGTAAAATACTTTTTTCGTCACGAATCAGTTCAGGAACCTTAAAATAGCTCCTTAAAGTGCTTTTGAGATTTTTCCTGATGCCAGGGGCATTTTGGTAATTCGCCGCCCGAGAGGGGTATTTTGGTAATTTTACGGCGTCAACTTTTTCAAACAAATTTTCAGTCCTTAAATGTAAGCAAAGCACCTGAAAGGCTGATTTGAAGCCGATTCGCGGGGCGTTGGGGTCGCTAAAGGTGAAAACTTAATTAGACAGTTTTTCACGAATTTATAAAAAATAGCTAGAGCTAGATTTTGCCAAAGTGAAAAAAAGAGACCCTGGTTATTTCTAAAAGATACGTATCAGGTAAAAAGTTCAGAATTTTCCAAAGAATGGAAAGGGGTTAACTGATACGCGCAACCTTGTAACTTCGCAGTGTAATTTAAAATATCAAGCTAGCGCGATTTCACGCGAAACTTTTTTGAGAACACTAGGATGCTGGGAAGTTCCCTTCCCCAGGAATTCGGGCCATTCTGAAGCCCGTAGCAATTTTTTGCCGAACGAGGTTTTAAGCGCTCAATCCGGACACCGGTTCGGGATTTTTGGGCGAAACTTCCGTAAAATACTTTTTACATCACGAATCAGTTCAGGAACCTTAAAATAGCATCTTCAAGCACTTTTGAGATTTTTCCTGATGTCAGGGGCATTTTGGTAATTCGCCGCCCGAGAGGGGTATGTTGGTAATTTTACGGCGTCAACTTTTTCAAACGACTTTTCAGTCCGTAAATGTAAGCAAAGCACCTGAAAGGCTGATTTGAAGCCGATTCGCGGGGCGTTGGGGTCGCTAAAGGTGAAAACTTAATTAGACAGTTTTGCACGAATTTATAAAAAATAGCTAGAGCTAGATTTTGCCAAAGTGAAAAAAAGAGACCCTGGTTATTTCTAAAAGATACGTATCAGGTAAAAATTTCAGGATTTTCCAAAGACTGGAAAGGGGTTAACTGATACGCGCAACCTTGTAACTTCGCAGTGTAATTTAAAATATCAAGCTAGCGCGATTTCGCGCGAAACTTTTTTGAGAACCCTAGGATGCTGGGAAGTTCCATTCCCCAGGAATTCAGGCCATTCCGAAGCCGTTAGCAACATTTTTGCCGAACGGCCTTTTAAGCGCTCGATCCGGACACCGGTTCGGGATTTTTGGGCGAAACTTCCGTAAAATACTTTTTTCGTCACGAATCAGTTCAGGAACCTTAAAATAGCTCCTTAAAGTGCTTTTGAGATTTTTCCTGATGCCAGGGGCATTTTGGTAATTCGCCGCCCGAGAGGGGTATTTTGGTAATTTTACGGCGTCAACTTTTTCAAACAAATTTTCAGTCCTTAAATGTAAGCAAAGCACCTGAAAGGCTGATTTGAAGCCGATTCGCGGGGCGTTGGGGTCGCTAAAGGTGAAAACTTAATTAGACAGTTTTTCACGAATTTATAAAAAATAGCTAGAGCTAGATTTTGCCAAAGTGAAAAAAAGAGACCCTGGTTATTTCTAAAAGATACGTATCAGGTAAAAATTTCAGAATTTTCCAAAGACTGGAAAGGGGTTAACTGATACGCGCAACCTTGTAACTTCGCAGTGTAATTTAAAATATCAAGCTAGCGCGATTTCACGCGAAACTTTTTTGAGAACACTAGGATGCTGGGAAGTTCCCTTCCCCAGGAATTCGGGCCATTCTGAAGCCCGTAGCAATTTTTTGCCGAACGAGGTTTTAAGCGCTCAATCCGGACACCGGTTCGGGATTTTTGGGCGAAACTTCCGTAAAATACTTTTTACATCACGAATCAGTTCAGGAACCTTAAAATAGCATCTTCAAGCACTTTTGAGATTTTTCCTGATGCCAGGGGCATTTTGGTAATTCGCCGCCCGAGAGGGGTATGTTGGTAATTTTACGGCGTCAACTTTTTCAAACGACTTTTCAGTCCGTAAATGTAAGCAAAGCACCTGAAAGGCTGATTTGAAGCCGATTCGCGGGGCGTTGGGGTCGCTAAAGGTGAAAACTTAATTAGACAGTTTTGCACGAATTTATAAAAAATAGCTAGAGCTAGATTTTGCCAAAGTGAAAAAAAGAGACCCTGGTTATTTCTAAAAGATACGTATCAGGTAAAAATTTCAGGATTTTCCAAAGACTGGAAAGGGGTTAACTGATACGCGCAACCTTGTAACTTCGCAGTGTAATTTAAAATATCAAGCTAGCGCGATTTCACGCGAAACTTTTTTGAGAACCCTAGGATGCTGGGAAGTTCCCTTCCCCAGGAATACGGGCCATTCCGAAGCCCGTAGTAATTTTTTTGCCGAACGGGGTTTTAAGCGCTCGATCCGGACACCGGTTCGGGATTTTTGGGCGAAACTTCCGTAAAATACTTTTTACATCACGAATCAGTTCAGGAACCTTAAAATAGCATTTTTGAGATTTTTCCTGATGTCAGGGGCATTTTGGTAATTCGCCGCCCGAGAGGGGTATGTTGGTAATTTTACGGCGTCAACTTTTTCAAACGACTTTTCAGTCCTTAAATGTAAGCAAAGCACCTGAAAGGCTGATTTGAAGCCGATTCGCGGGGCGTTGGGGTCGCTAAAGGTGAAAACTTAATTAGACAGTTTTTCACGAATTTATAAAAAATAGCTAGAGCTAGATTTTGCCAAAGTGAAAAAAAGAGACCCTGGTTATTTCTAAAAGATACGTATCAGGTAAAAATTTCAGGATTTTCCAAAGACTGGAAAGGGGTTAACTGATACGCGCAACCTTGTAACTTCGCAGTGTAATTTAAAATATCAAGCTAGCGCGATTTCGCGCGAAACTTTTTTGAGAACCCTAGGATGCTGGGAAGTTCCATTCCCCAGGAATTCGGGCCATTCCGAAGCCGTTAACAACTTTTTTGCCGAACGGCCTTTTAAGCGCTCGATCCGGACACCGGTTCGGGATTTTTGGGCGAAACTTCCGTAAAATACTTTTTACATCACGAATCAGTTCAGGAACCTTAAAATAGCATCTTCAAGCACTTTTGAGATTTTTCCTGATGCCAGGGGCATTTTGGTAATTCGCCGCCCGAGAGGGGTATTTTGGTAATTTTACGGCGTCAACTTTTTCAAACAAATTTTCAGTCCTTAAATGTAAGCAAAGCACCTGAAAGGCTGATTTGAAGCCGATTCGCGGGGCGTTGGGGTCGCTAAAGGTGAAAACTTAATTAGACAGTTTTTCACGAATTTATAAAAAATAGCTAGAGCTAGATTTTGCCAAAGTGAAAAAAAGAGACCCTGGTTATTTCTAAAAGATACGTATCAGGTAAAAATTTCAGGATTTTCCAAAGACTGGAAAGGGGTTAACTGATACGCGCAACCTTGTAACTTCGCAGTGTAATTTAAAATATCAAGCTAGCGCGATTTCACGCGAAACTTTTTTGAGAACACTAGGATGCTGGGAAGTTCCCTTCCCCAGGAATTCGGGCCATTCGGAAGCCCGTTAGCAATTTTTTGCCGAACGGCGTTTTAAGCGCTCGATCCGGACACCGGTTCGGGATTTTTGGGCGAAACTTCCGTAAAATACTTTTTACATCACGAATCAGTTCAGGAACCTTAAAATAGCACCTTAAAGTGCTTTTGAGATTTTTCCTGATGCCAGGGGCATTTTGGTAATTCGCCGCCCGAGAGGGGTATGTTGGTAATTTTACGGCGTCAACTTTTTCAAACAAATTTTCAGTCCTTAAATGTAAGCAAAGCACCTGAAAGGCTGATTTGAAGCCGATTCGCGGGGCGTTGGGGTCGCTAAAGGTGAAAACTTAATTAGACAGTTTTTCACGAATTTATAAAAAATAGCTAGAGCTAGATTTTGCCAAAGTGAAAAAAAGAGACCCTGGTTATTTCTAAAAGATACGTATCAGGTAAAAAGTTCAGGATTTTCCAAAGAATGGAAAGGGGTTAACTGATACGCGCAACCTTGTAACTTCGCAGTGTAATTTAAAATATCAAGCTAGCGCGATTTCACGCGAAACTTTTTTGAGAACACTAGGATGCTGGGAAGTTCCCTTCCCCAGGAATTCGGGCCATTCTGAAGCCCGTAGCAATTTTTTGCCGAACGAGGTTTTAAGCGCTCAATCCGGACACCGGTTCGGGATTTTTGGGCGAAACTTCCGTAAAATACTTTTTACATCACGAATCAGTTCAGGAACCTTAAAATAGCATCTTCAAGCACTTTTGAGATTTTTCCTGATGTCAGGGGCATTTTGGTAATTCGCCGCCCGAGAGGGGTATGTTGGTAATTTTACGGCGTCAACTTTTTCAAACGACTTTTCAGTCCGTAAATGTAAGCAAAGCACCTGAAAGGCTGATTTGAAGCCGATTCGCGGGGCGTTGGGGTCGCTAAAGGTGAAAACTTAATTAGACAGTTTTGCACGAATTTATAAAAAATAGCTAGAGCTAGATTTTGCCAAAGTGAAAAAAAGAGACCCTGGTTATTTCTAAAAGATACGTATCAGGTAAAAATTTCAGGATTTTCCAAAGACTGGAAAGGGGTTAACTGATACGCGCAACCTTGTAACTTCGCAGTGTAATTTAAAATATCAAGCTAGCGCGATTTCGCGCGAAACTTTTTTGAGAACCCTAGGATGCTGGGAAGTTCCATTCCCCAGGAATTCAGGCCATTCCGAAGCCGTTAGCAACATTTTTGCCGAACGGCCTTTTAAGCGCTCGATCCGGACACCGGTTCGGGATTTTTGGGCGAAACTTCCGTAAAATACTTTTTACATCACGAATCAGTTCAGGAACCTTAAAATAGCTCTTAAAGTGCTTTTGAGATTTTTCCTGATGCCAGGGGCATTTTGGTAATTCGCCGCCCGAGAGGGGTATTTTGGTAATTTTACGGCGTCAACTTTTTCAAACAAATTTTCAGTCCTTAAATGTAAGCAAAGCACCTGAAAGGCTGATTTGAAGCCGATTCGCGGGGCGTTGGGGTCGCTAAAGGTGAAAACTTAATTAGACAGTTTTTCACGAATTTATAAAAAATAGCTAGAGCTAGATTTTGCCAAAGTGAAAAAAAGAGACCCTGGTTATTTCTAAAAGATACGTATCAGGTAAAAAGTTCAGAATTTTCCAAAGAATGGAAAGGGGTTAACTGATACGCGCAACCTTGTAACTTCGCAGTGTAATTTAAAATATCAAGCTAGCGCGATTTCACGCGAAACTTTTTTGAGAACACTAGGATGCTGGGAAGTTCCCTTCCCCAGGAATTCGGGCCATTCTGAAGCCCGTAGCAATTTTTTGCCGAACGAGGTTTTAAGCGCTCAATCCGGACACCGGTTCGGGATTTTTGGGCGAAACTTCCGTAAAATACTTTTTACATCACGAATCAGTTCAGGAACCTTAAAATAGCATCTTCAAGCACTTTTGAGATTTTTCCTGATGCCAGGGGCATTTTGGTAATTCGCCGCCCGAGAGGGGTATGTTGGTAATTTTACGGCGTCAACTTTTTCAAACGACTTTTCAGTCCGTAAATGTAAGCAAAGCACCTGAAAGGCTGATTTGAAGCCGATTCGCGGGGCGTTGGGGTCGCTAAAGGTGAAAACTTAATTAGACAGTTTTGCACGAATTTATAAAAAATAGCTAGAGCTAGATTTTGCCAAAGTGAAAAAAAGAGACCCTGGTTATTTCTAAAAGATACGTATCAGGTAAAAATTTCAGGATTTTCCAAAGACTGGAAAGGGGTTAACTGATACGCGCAACCTTGTAACTTCGCAGTGTAATTTAAAATATCAAGCTAGCGCGATTTCACGCGAAACTTTTTTGAGAACCCTAGGATGCTGGGAAGTTCCATTCCCCAGGAATTCGGGCCATTCTGAAGCCCGTAGCAATTTTTTGCCGAACGGGCTTTTAAGCGCTCGATCCGGACACCGGTTTGAGATTTTTGGGCGAAACTTCCGTAAAATACTTTTTAAATCACGAATCAGTTCAGGAACCTTAAAATAGCTCTTAAAGTGCTTTTGAGATTTTTCCTGATGCCAGGGGCATTTTGGTAATTCGCCGCCCGAGAGGGGTATGTTGGTAATTTTACGGCGTCAACTTTTTCAAACGAATTTTCAGTCCTTAAATGTAAGCAAAGCACCTGAAAGGCTGATTTGAAGCCGATTCGCGGGGCGTTGGGGTCGCTAAAGGTGAAAACTTAATTAGACAGTTTTTCACGAATTTATAAAAAATAGCTAGAGCTAGATTTTGCCAAAGTGAAAAAAAGAGACCCTGGTTATTTCTAAAAGATACGTATCAGGTAAAAAGTTCAGGATTTTCCAAAGAATGGAAAGGGGTTAACTGATACGCGCAACCTTGTAACTTCGCAGTGTAATTTAAAATATCAAGCTAGCGCGATTTCACGCGAAACTTTTTTGAGAACACTAGGATGCTGGGAAGTTCCCTTCCCCAGGAATTCGGGCCATTCCGAAGCCCGTAGCAATTTTTTGCCGAACGAGGTTTTAAGCGCTCAATCCGGACACCGGTTCGGGATTTTTGGGCGAAACTTCCGTAAAATACTTTTTACATCACGAATCAGTTCAGGAACCTTAAAATAGCATCTTCAAGCACTTTTGAGATTTTTCCTGATGTCAGGGGCATTTTGGTAATTCGCCGCCCGAGAGGGGTATGTTGGTAATTTTACGGCGTCAACTTTTTCAAACGACTTTTCAGTCCTTAAATGTAAGCAAAGCACCTGAAAGGCTGATTTGAAGCCGATTCGCGGGGCGTTGGGGTCGCTAAAGGTGAAAACTTAATTAGACAGTTTTGCACGAATTTATAAAAAATAGCTAGAGCTAGATTTTGCCAAAGTGAAAAAAAGAGACCCTGGTTATTTCTAAAAGATACGTATCAGGTAAAAATTTCAGGATTTTCCAAAGAATGGAAAGGGGTTAACTGATACGCGCAACCTTGTAACTTCGCAGTGTAATTTAAAATATCAAGCTAGCGCGATTTCGCGCGAAACTTTTTTGAGAACCCTAGGATGCTGGGAAGTTCCATTCCCCAGGAATTCAGGCCATTCCGAAGCCGTTAGCAACATTTTTGCCGAACGGCCTTTTAAGCGCTCGATCCGGACACCGGTTCGGGATTTTTGGGCGAAACTTCCGTAAAATACTTTTTTCGTCACGAATCAGTTCAGGAACCTTAAAATAGCTCCTTAAAGTGCTTTTGAGATTTTTCCTGATGCCAGGGGCATTTTGGTAATTCGCCGCCCGAGAGGGGTATTTTGGTAATTTTACGGCGTCAACTTTTTCAAACAAATTTTCAGTCCTTAAATGTAAGCAAAGCACCTGAAAGGCTGATTTGAAGCCGATTCGCGGGGCGTTGGGGTCGCTAAAGGTGAAAACTTAATTAGACAGTTTTTCACGAATTTATAAAAAATAGCTAGAGCTAGATTTTGCCAAAGTGAAAAAAAGAGACCCTGGTTATTTCTAAAAGATACGTATCAGGTAAAAATTTCAGGATTTTCCAAAGACTGGAAAGGGGTTAACTGATACGCGCAACCTTGTAACTTCGCAGTGTAATTTAAAATATCAAGCTAGCGCGATTTCGCGCGAAACTTTTTTGAGAACCCTAGGATGCTGGGAAGTTCCATTCCCCAGGAATTCAGGCCATTCCGAAGCCGTTAGCAATTTTTTGCCGAACGGCCTTTTAAGCGCTCGATCCGGACACCGGTTCGGGATTTTTGGGCGAAACTTCCGTAAAATACTTTTTACGTCACGAATCAGTTCAGGAACCTTAAAATAGCTCCTTAAAGTGCTTTTGAGATTTTTCCTGATGCCAGGGGCATTTTGGTAATTCGCCGCCCGAGAGGGGTATTTTGGTAATTTTACGGCGTCAACTTTTTCAAACAAATTTTCAGTCCTTAAATGTAAGCAAAGCACCTGAAAGGCTGATTTGAAGCCGATTCGCGGGGCGTTGGGGTCGCTAAAGGTGAAAACTTAATTAGACAGTTTTTCACGAATTTATAAAAAATAGCTAGAGCTAGATTTTGCCAAAGTGAAAAAAAGAGACCCTGGTTATTTCTAAAAGATACGTATCAGGTAAAAATTTCAGAATTTTCCAAAGACTGGAAAGGGGTTAACTGATACGCGCAACCTTGTAACTTCGCAGTGTAATTTAAAATATCAAGCTAGCGCGATTTCACGCGAAACTTTTTTGAGAACCCTAGGATGCTGGGAAGTTCCTTCCCCAGGAATTCGGGCCATTCTGAAGCCGTAGCAATTTTTTGCCGAACGGGTTTTAAGCGCTCGATCCGGACACCGGTTCGGGATTTTTGGGCGAAACTTCCGTAAAATACTTTTTACATCACGAATCAGTTCAGGAACCTTAAAATAGCATCTTAAAGTGCTTTTGAGATTTTTCCTGATGCCAGGGGCATTTTGGTAATTCGCCGCCCGAGAGGGGTATGTTGGTAATTTTACGGCGTCAACTTTTTCAAACGAATTTTCAGTCCTTAAATGTAAGCAAAGCACCTGAAAGGCTGATTTGAAGCCGATTCGCGGGGCGTTGGGGTCGCTAAAGGTGAAAACTTAATTAGACAGTTTTTCACGAATTTATAAAAAATAGCTAGAGCTAGATTTTGCCAAAGTGAAAAAAAGAGACCCTGGTTATTTCTAAAAGATACGTATCAGGTAAAAATTTCAGGATTTTCCAAAGACTGGAAAGGGGTTAACTGATACGCGCAACCTTGTAACTTCGCAGTGTAATTTAAAATATCAAGCTAGCGCGATTTCGCGCGAAACTTTTTTGAGAACCCTAGGATGCTGGGAAGTTCCATTCCCCAGGAATTCAGGCCATTCCGAAGCCGTTAGCAACATTTTTGCCGAACGGCCTTTTAAGCGCTCGATCCGGACACCGGTTCGGGATTTTTGGGCGAAACTTCCGTAAAATACTTTTTTCGTCACGAATCAGTTCAGGAACCTTAAAATAGCTCCTTAAAGTGCTTTTGAGATTTTTCCTGATGCCAGGGGCATTTTGGTAATTCGCCGCCCGAGAGGGGTATTTTGGTAATTTTACGGCGTCAACTTTTTCAAACAAATTTTCAGTCCTTAAATGTAAGCAAAGCACCTGAAAGGCTGATTTGAAGCCGATTCGCGGGGCGTTGGGGTCGCTAAAGGTGAAAACTTAATTAGACAGTTTTTCACGAATTTATAAAAAATAGCTAGAGCTAGATTTTGCCAAAGTGAAAAAAAGAGACCCTGGTTATTTCTAAAAGATACGTATCAGGTAAAAAGTTCAGAATTTTCCAAAGAATGGAAAGGGGTTAACTGATACGCGCAACCTTGTAACTTCGCAGTGTAATTTAAAATATCAAGCTAGCGCGATTTCACGCGAAACTTTTTTGAGAACACTAGGATGCTGGGAAGTTCCCTTCCCCAGGAATTCGGGCCATTCTGAAGCCCGTAGCAATTTTTTGCCGAACGAGGTTTTAAGCGCTCAATCCGGACACCGGTTCGGGATTTTTGGGCGAAACTTCCGTAAAATACTTTTTACATCACGAATCAGTTCAGGAACCTTAAAATAGCATCTTCAAGCACTTTTGAGATTTTTCCTGATGTCAGGGGCATTTTGGTAATTCGCCGCCCGAGAGGGGTATGTTGGTAATTTTACGGCGTCAACTTTTTCAAACGACTTTTCAGTCCGTAAATGTAAGCAAAGCACCTGAAAGGCTGATTTGAAGCCGATTCGCGGGGCGTTGGGGTCGCTAAAGGTGAAAACTTAATTAGACAGTTTTGCACGAATTTATAAAAAATAGCTAGAGCTAGATTTTGCCAAAGTGAAAAAAAGAGACCCTGGTTATTTCTAAAAGATACGTATCAGGTAAAAATTTCAGGATTTTCCAAAGACTGGAAAGGGGTTAACTGATACGCGCAACCTTGTAACTTCGCAGTGTAATTTAAAATATCAAGCTAGCGCGATTTCGCGCGAAACTTTTTTGAGAACCCTAGGATGCTGGGAAGTTCCATTCCCCAGGAATTCAGGCCATTCCGAAGCCGTTAGCAACATTTTTGCCGAACGGCCTTTTAAGCGCTCGATCCGGACACCGGTTCGGGATTTTTGGGCGAAACTTCCGTAAAATACTTTTTTCGTCACGAATCAGTTCAGGAACCTTAAAATAGCTCCTTAAAGTGCTTTTGAGATTTTTCCTGATGCCAGGGGCATTTTGGTAATTCGCCGCCCGAGAGGGGTATTTTGGTAATTTTACGGCGTCAACTTTTTCAAACAAATTTTCAGTCCTTAAATGTAAGCAAAGCACCTGAAAGGCTGATTTGAAGCCGATTCGCGGGGCGTTGGGGTCGCTAAAGGTGAAAACTTAATTAGACAGTTTTTCACGAATTTATAAAAAATAGCTAGAGCTAGATTTTGCCAAAGTGAAAAAAAGAGACCCTGGTTATTTCTAAAAGATACGTATCAGGTAAAAAGTTCAGAATTTTCCAAAGAATGGAAAGGGGTTAACTGATACGCGCAACCTTGTAACTTCGCAGTGTAATTTAAAATATCAAGCTAGCGCGATTTCACGCGAAACTTTTTTGAGAACACTAGGATGCTGGGAAGTTCCCTTCCCCAGGAATTCGGGCCATTCTGAAGCCCGTAGCAATTTTTTGCCGAACGAGGTTTTAAGCGCTCAATCCGGACACCGGTTCGGGATTTTTGGGCGAAACTTCCGTAAAATACTTTTTACATCACGAATCAGTTCAGGAACCTTAAAATAGCATCTTCAAGCACTTTTGAGATTTTTCCTGATGTCAGGGGCATTTTGGTAATTCGCCGCCCGAGAGGGGTATGTTGGTAATTTTACGGCGTCAACTTTTTCAAACGACTTTTCAGTCCGTAAATGTAAGCAAAGCACCTGAAAGGCTGATTTGAAGCCGATTCGCGGGGCGTTGGGGTCGCTAAAGGTGAAAACTTAATTAGACAGTTTTGCACGAATTTATAAAAAATAGCTAGAGCTAGATTTTGCCAAAGTGAAAAAAAGAGACCCTGGTTATTTCTAAAAGATACGTATCAGGTAAAAATTTCAGGATTTTCCAAAGACTGGAAAGGGGTTAACTGATACGCGCAACCTTGTAACTTCGCAGTGTAATTTAAAATATCAAGCTAGCGCGATTTCGCGCGAAACTTTTTTGAGAACCCTAGGATGCTGGGAAGTTCCATTCCCCAGGAATTCAGGCCATTCCGAAGCCGTTAGCAACATTTTTGCCGAACGGCCTTTTAAGCGCTCGATCCGGACACCGGTTCGGGATTTTTGGGCGAAACTTCCGTAAAATACTTTTTTCGTCACGAATCAGTTCAGGAACCTTAAAATAGCTCCTTAAAGTGCTTTTGAGATTTTTCCTGATGCCAGGGGCATTTTGGTAATTCGCCGCCCGAGAGGGGTATTTTGGTAATTTTACGGCGTCAACTTTTTCAAACAAATTTTCAGTCCTTAAATGTAAGCAAAGCACCTGAAAGGCTGATTTGAAGCCGATTCGCGGGGCGTTGGGGTCGCTAAAGGTGAAAACTTAATTAGACAGTTTTTCACGAATTTATAAAAAATAGCTAGAGCTAGATTTTGCCAAAGTGAAAAAAAGAGACCCTGGTTATTTCTAAAAGATACGTATCAGGTAAAAAGTTCAGAATTTTCCAAAGAATGGAAAGGGGTTAACTGATACGCGCAACCTTGTAACTTCGCAGTGTAATTTAAAATATCAAGCTAGCGCGATTTCACGCGAAACTTTTTTGAGAACACTAGGATGCTGGGAAGTTCCCTTCCCCAGGAATTCGGGCCATTCTGAAGCCCGTAGCAATTTTTTGCCGAACGAGGTTTTAAGCGCTCAATCCGGACACCGGTTCGGGATTTTTGGGCGAAACTTCCGTAAAATACTTTTTACATCACGAATCAGTTCAGGAACCTTAAAATAGCATCTTCAAGCACTTTTGAGATTTTTCCTGATGTCAGGGGCATTTTGGTAATTCGCCGCCCGAGAGGGGTATGTTGGTAATTTTACGGCGTCAACTTTTTCAAACGACTTTTCAGTCCGTAAATGTAAGCAAAGCACCTGAAAGGCTGATTTGAAGCCGATTCGCGGGGCGTTGGGGTCGCTAAAGGTGAAAACTTAATTAGACAGTTTTGCACGAATTTATAAAAAATAGCTAGAGCTAGATTTTGCCAAAGTGAAAAAAAGAGACCCTGGTTATTTCTAAAAGATACGTATCAGGTAAAAATTTCAGGATTTTCCAAAGACTGGAAAGGGGTTAACTGATACGCGCAACCTTGTAACTTCGCAGTGTAATTTAAAATATCAAGCTAGCGCGATTTCGCGCGAAACTTTTTTGAGAACCCTAGGATGCTGGGAAGTTCCATTCCCCAGGAATTCAGGCCATTCCGAAGCCGTTAGCAACATTTTTGCCGAACGGCCTTTTAAGCGCTCGATCCGGACACCGGTTCGGGATTTTTGGGCGAAACTTCCGTAAAATACTTTTTTCGTCACGAATCAGTTCAGGAACCTTAAAATAGCTCCTTAAAGTGCTTTTGAGATTTTTCCTGATGCCAGGGGCATTTTGGTAATTCGCCGCCCGAGAGGGGTATTTTGGTAATTTTACGGCGTCAACTTTTTCAAACAAATTTTCAGTCCTTAAATGTAAGCAAAGCACCTGAAAGGCTGATTTGAAGCCGATTCGCGGGGCGTTGGGGTCGCTAAAGGTGAAAACTTAATTAGACAGTTTTTCACGAATTTATAAAAAATAGCTAGAGCTAGATTTTGCCAAAGTGAAAAAAAGAGACCCTGGTTATTTCTAAAAGATACGTATCAGGTAAAAAGTTCAGAATTTTCCAAAGAATGGAAAGGGGTTAACTGATACGCGCAACCTTGTAACTTCGCAGTGTAATTTAAAATATCAAGCTAGCGCGATTTCACGCGAAACTTTTTTGAGAACACTAGGATGCTGGGAAGTTCCCTTCCCCAGGAATTCGGGCCATTCTGAAGCCCGTAGCAATTTTTTGCCGAACGAGGTTTTAAGCGCTCAATCCGGACACCGGTTCGGGATTTTTGGGCGAAACTTCCGTAAAATACTTTTTACATCACGAATCAGTTCAGGAACCTTAAAATAGCATCTTCAAGCACTTTTGAGATTTTTCCTGATGTCAGGGGCATTTTGGTAATTCGCCGCCCGAGAGGGGTATGTTGGTAATTTTACGGCGTCAACTTTTTCAAACGACTTTTCAGTCCGTAAATGTAAGCAAAGCACCTGAAAGGCTGATTTGAAGCCGATTCGCGGGGCGTTGGGGTCGCTAAAGGTGAAAACTTAATTAGACAGTTTTGCACGAATTTATAAAAAATAGCTAGAGCTAGATTTTGCCAAAGTGAAAAAAAGAGACCCTGGTTATTTCTAAAAGATACGTATCAGGTAAAAAGTTCAGAATTTTCCAAAGAATGGAAAGGGGTTAACTGATACGCGCAACCTTGTAACTTCGCAGTGTAATTTAAAATATCAAGCTAGCGCGATTTCGCGCGAAACTTTTTTGAGAACCCTAGGATGCTGGGAAGTTCCATTCCCCAGGAATTCAGGCCATTCCGAAGCCGTTAGCAACATTTTTGCCGAACGGCCTTTTAAGCGCTCGATCCGGACACCGGTTCGGGATTTTTGGGCGAAACTTCCGTAAAATACTTTTTTCGTCACGAATCAGTTCAGGAACCTTAAAATAGCTCCTTAAAGTGCTTTTGAGATTTTTCCTGATGCCAGGGGCATTTTGGTAATTCGCCGCCCGAGAGGGGTATTTTGGTAATTTTACGGCGTCAACTTTTTCAAACAAATTTTCAGTCCTTAAATGTAAGCAAAGCACCTGAAAGGCTGATTTGAAGCCGATTCGCGGGGCGTTGGGGTCGCTAAAGGTGAAAACTTAATTAGACAGTTTTTCACGAATTTATAAAAAATAGCTAGAGCTAGATTTTGCCAAAGTGAAAAAAAGAGACCCTGGTTATTTCTAAAAGATACGTATCAGGTAAAAAGTTCAGAATTTTCCAAAGAATGGAAAGGGGTTAACTGATACGCGCAACCTTGTAACTTCGCAGTGTAATTTAAAATATCAAGCTAGCGCGATTTCACGCGAAACTTTTTTGAGAACACTAGGATGCTGGGAAGTTCCCTTCCCCAGGAATTCGGGCCATTCTGAAGCCCGTAGCAATTTTTTGCCGAACGAGGTTTTAAGCGCTCAATCCGGACACCGGTTCGGGATTTTTGGGCGAAACTTCCGTAAAATACTTTTTACATCACGAATCAGTTCAGGAACCTTAAAATAGCATCTTCAAGCACTTTTGAGATTTTTCCTGATGTCAGGGGCATTTTGGTAATTCGCCGCCCGAGAGGGGTATGTTGGTAATTTTACGGCGTCAACTTTTTCAAACGACTTTTCAGTCCGTAAATGTAAGCAAAGCACCTGAAAGGCTGATTTGAAGCCGATTCGCGGGGCGTTGGGGTCGCTAAAGGTGAAAACTTAATTAGACAGTTTTGCACGAATTTATAAAAAATAGCTAGAGCTAGATTTTGCCAAAGTGAAAAAAAAGACAAACTAGTTATTTCTAAAAGATACGTATCAGGTAAAAAGTTCAGAATTTTCCAAAGAATGGAAAGGGGTTAACTGATACGCGCAACCTTGTAACTTCGCAGTGTAATTTAAAATATCAAGCTAGCGCGATTTCGCGCGAAACTTTTTTGAGAACCCAGGATGCTGGGAAGTTCCATTCCCCAGGATTCAGGCCATTCCGAAGCCGTTAGCAACATTTTTGCCGAACGGCCTTTTAAGCGCTCGATCCGGACACCGGTTCGGGATTTTTGGGCGAAACTTCCGTAACATACTCTTTTCACGAATCAGTTCAGGAACCTTAAAATAGCTCCTTAAAGTGCTTTTGAGATTTTTCCTGATGCCAGGGGCA
>JAVXUO010001793.1:0-46097 GCA_033065855.1 Escallonia rubra | reverse complement strand
TCATATAATCCTACCTTGAGAAGAACAATTCCTATAATAGTTTCTAAGAAAAGAAAAACCTAGTTTTTCTTATCAGGTGGCACATTACTCAGATTCTAAACCGACTGACCAAAAAAAATTTCTAACTAATTTCGCAACAAAAAACTTCAATTATTCGAGAGCAAATATGCAATTAATCTGGGCATGCTTGCACTTTGTCCTGCCAGATACAATAAAGAGAAGAACCTCAAAACCACACAATTTGTATCTCATGTTTCCTCAAACAAATTATAAGGAGGAATTGAAAAGGGGAGTTTACAAGAATTGTATCGCGTATTTATCATCAAATCTTGTATACAAACTCCACAAAAGCCTTGGACCGAGGTACCTACCCATATGGCGCACCAAGTATAGACGGTAATTAACAATGAGAAAAGGGAAACATGGTAATTGGGTGTTCCCCTAATTAGCACTTACCGTGGCACAGCCAGAAATAAGGGTAGCAGTGGCGAGGTGGGCTTCACGCACGGAGAGGAGGGCTTCACGCACGGAGAGGAGGGCTTCAGTTTTTGCCACGAATAAGCTCTTCAATCTACCAAGTGATCATGGTTCTTACATCTCTTTACCTCCACCCCATAGACACAGGAAAAATTGTTAAAGTTCATGTTGGGAAGTTGAACTGCCAAAGTGAGCCTCTGCGAAAATCACTAGCCATACGTATTTGTGGTAAAAGAATCCCAACAACGTCAGGCCATTCTTCAAGTTTTGCGGTTAAGGCACTGTCGAATAGTTTGGAACCAAACTACAGTATCCATGTTTCAGATCAGAACAAACTTAAAACTCCAAAGCTTTTGAGCTGAAATCATCTTAATTCAATTCTGAAGAAGCTTACAAAAAGTTTTAATATCAAAATACTAAAAAAAAGGAAAAATATTTCAATAGTATTAACTACGGATATAAGCAACTGCATCGTGCTCAACACTTTGTTGTTCCATGCTTGTGTTATAGGGCACGACGAGGTACATTTTCTTATTCCCCAGTACTGCACCAGATTAATTACCAGCCATGGTCTCTATTCACAGCCTTTTCACACCTCTCAAAAGCTTTATAGTTCCTTTCGCGAATGGTGTCGGATTTGTCAGTGTAGCCTCTAGTGTTACTGAGCGTCCAGATCAGCGATTCGCCGCACTCTCTTCCCATCTCTACTAGCTTTCTGCAGCAATCTTTGCTAATCTTCTTCTTGTGGAAAATATAGTTGTAGTATCGTCGACTACACTTGTTCGATAACACCCTGATACAATTGTTCAGGTCACCGTAAAATGAAGTCCTAGGCTCAGCGGGTAAATCGTTTCCATCCTTGGACCATGGATACAGGCACGTGAGATCATCGTCGCCATAGCCGTTGCCGTCAAAGTCGTTGTAGTAAGATGTATCGCGACATCTTGCCAGGGCTTGCATTGCCCCATTGGCAAGTAATATGGCCAAGATGGCGATGGGGAATTTGAGAAGGACCTTTCCCATTGTCTAAGAGATATCTGTGTATGGTAGAGGATGAATGCACTATAGGCTTTATCTACACTTATATATAACTAGAGAAACTATCTAGATTTCAGGTGCATTGAATTTTTTGTTCATAACGTTTTGCAATTAAAAACATTTATTGCTTGTGCTAGTTACTCTTGTATGACATGTTTTAATTTTGGAGTTTGGACTAATTAAAGAACATTAATTCAAGCAAGGGGAAGGTTAAAAAATTAAGTTAGCTTCGATTATTGCGCCATGAATGAGCCCTCTTATCTTGTGCGTTGTACGTATACATAGAAACTAAGATACCCCAATCCATAAATGTTTTCATCGATAAGCTCACCGATATGCGATAACTTCTTAGGTCATTTTTCATAACCCAATTTGACCAATTTGTTCCGTAGAGATTATCCAGAAGTTAACTTCTCTTTAACTTTTTTAGGTAAAGCGGTGAAGATTAAAGAAGAAGAAAAAATACCAGAAAACTAGAAGGGCATACCCCTTCCACATGGATAGACAACCCATACCATGAACCAGCGAACCACCTGACCTTTTCTTGTCAGTTTTTCAGAGTTAGAGTTTGATTCAGAGCTAGGTGTGAGGTCACTAATTAAGGTTGAACTAACAACAAAAGGGCCTCCAAATACTTTAATTTTCTGCTTTTGAGGTAATTAATACAGGATAAATTTTAAAACAATAAGAGAAAATAAAATTAGGAGAAGTACACTAGGCCTTCCTCACATGTAAGTGAACTTTTTCCTTTGTCTTTATTTCGAAAAAAGGGGAAACGAAAGCGCACTTCTATCGGACACCAAGTTTATATGTTCAATTTAGAGATAAACAGAAGGGCAACAACTTTTAAAAGTAACGTGTAATTGTTATCCACTTAAACTTCACGATAATCATCTTTCTAATTATTCAAATTGAGAATCATGCATAGCGTGAGTGAATATAACGTGTATTGATGGGTGTAATTGTAACTTTTTTGGCATAAGAAATATGATGTCACTTAGCTTACAACTTAAAGGTTCAGTATTAGTTCTCTGCGTCCACATTAGCTTTATACAATTTGGAGGATGTCCCTTTCTCACCTCGGTTGTTTGACATCAGTTTTTTTTTTTTTGGTCATAAGCAAATCACTAACATATCTACACTTACCCACACGTATGACCATGGGAGTTTGGGGTGCTTTCATGGGGATTGAACCTTCAAACATCAACATGACAACAGGAAGCTGACCTTTGTTAGTGTTTTGGAACAATTCTGTAGCCTTTCTTTTTTTAGTCAGATGACTTTGTCTTAATTTACCTTGAGTAGTTCGTATTTAGTATGCTTATTGTTCCATATGATTCTTAATGTTTCATAATATCAAAATTACGATGGACATTTAGGTAAATGACTATTAGAAGCTAAATAACAGTGTGGACAAGTTTTTTAATTTTTCTCAGCTTCCTACAGCCATTTGAGTTCGTAAAAGCGTATACATTAGGTGGTCATGAAGTCATGTTTGTAAAGTAGGTATTCATTGGCCTCAGTTCTATAGGTACAGTGATATAACTTGGCAAGTAGTGGGGGTTTTCTCTTTTCTAGCCCAGGGTGATTCTTAACTATTCATAATGCTAAAGGGATCTTTTGGTTCTGATTTATGGCACCAGCAATGTATATATGCACCATATTTTTTTAACTCATTATTGTTTTTTTATCGCTTGGGAGATGTGTGTTTAAGTACGAAACAAAAATATATCTTTAGCGGCAATATTTAGAACTGAGCTTGGAATTAGCAAAATAGCGGCAATCTTTAACGGCACTATAAAGACGTAAGCATTGCTAAATATAGGTTCAAACCACAAGAAAGTGCTTCCTTCTCATATATTTAAACCTTTATGCTAACAGTTTAGCCCATACTTTATTCCTTTTCAAGTTCTTTAGTTGATAGCATAGAAGAATGAAAAGGTAGACCAAGGGTTTAATTATCAACATTCGAGACTCTAAAATCATTCGGTAAATTACTAAAGTCTTTTCTAGAGATTTTATCCTCGTGAATTTTTCGTGCCATACACTTGGTTTTGCTTTGGATCACTGTTGATCCGGCCGTTGTTTATTGGTTCTACCAATTGATTCAAATATAACTTTATTTTGTAACCATTTCTTGAAATTATGAAAGAAGGCTGAGGAACTCTCTGATTTACGCTTTGAGATTGCGAGAGGTGTGTTTTTGAGGAATCTATCTCCAAGCTCTAGGATAAGTTTACGAGTCTTATGCATCGATTTTCTATGACTAACATCTTATACTTTGTTTTGACCAAAAATTTCAAAATTGAATTTTAAAGAAAATAATTGTGAATAATTTGCGGATAGATTGTGATAAGGCAAATAAGATGAGTTTGGGAAATAGAATAAATAAAAAACTAAATGAATTTTGAATTTTGCCCCTCGGTAAGATTAAAACATAGACAGTTGTTCTTATGTGGCGATGGTTACATGGGGTGGTTCATGTTAATGGTTACGGTTATGGTTGAGTCAAGGAAATGCTCGTGATCTGAAAGGCAAACCCAATAATGTCGGTGGGGGTAGTGGTAAGGTTAAAAATGTGACAGGGATGCTGCATTTGGTAGTCAAAATTATAGTAGTGGTAGGTGTGACATGCGGTGCTGAAGGCGACGATAGTGGTTGTGTTGGTCATAATTACTTTAACGTGGTGCTAGCAATGATGTTTGTGGTGACATTAATGATGGTTTTCGTCGTACTAATGGCAGTGTAGCCATAAGGTGGTGGATGTATTAATCTATTAGTGATAACGTGATACAGTAAATCCAAATGAAAATCGATATGTATATTGTATCCTAGGACTAAGAGCTCATATATATTTTCTTAAGACTTCCTCTTTTAGTAACATTTTTGTTCACACATAGAGCAATAGTGGTGGTAGGCGTGGTGGTGACATTGAGGGTGGTTGTGACGGTACAAGTGGTAGCTGTGTTTATGATGATGGTAATGGTGGTTTGTGGGGGTAACGATCGTTGTGTGTGACAATGACAATATAGTGGTAATTGTGATGGTTCTGATGGCAGTAATTGGTGGTAATGGTACAGGCATGCATGATGGTGGTTGTACATGTGGTTATGTTGTGCGGTTGGTGCACCGATGGCATACATGGCAATGGTGATTATAGTAGTCGTAATAGTGATTGAGGTAATGATAGTTATGATATGCAGTGACGGGGTAGAACGTGATGGTTGTTGTGACAATAAACCCAGATACCATCCCTATAGACAATGTTACATTCTTTATAAAGTTAATTTATATATTAAAAGGATGTTTATTTGAAACTCTATTCTCATGGCACGTATTAGTAGGTTATTTAAGTCTGCATAACAATTTACTAAATAAATAGTTTGTGCCTTTTTTTACCTTCTTTTATGATTTTCAAAGCAAAGACGGTAATTTGTATCTAATTCCACAATAATTTCAGCTAATGTCAGAAACATCTATAAAATGAAAGTGTTGATCAATGATATGAGCCATAAAGTAAAGTGAGAAAAAAAAAAAGATGCCGACAATTATTTAGATAGAGTATTGGTAAAATTTTCATTCAACTGTGGGTAAGTAAATAGTGAAAAGAATATATAGTTGTGTTTAATTTCTTGAATGTTTAACTTCTGAAGCTCCCTTTTTTAGACAAAAATAAAATTAGTGCTAACATATTAAAATAAAGTGAAATTATTATTTTGTATGATATAATTAATTATTTATTGCATGCTTTACTTTTTGAATACTTTATTTTGCACACTTCAACATTAATGCTATAAATAATCCTGAGTATAAAAAAAAATGGCGATTACAAAACCATATGGAAATGTGATTTAACTATAGTTCTCTATTTATGTCTTGCATACAAAATTTCACAAATCTTAATTCAAAGCCAAATTTTTTTTATGATAAACAAAATATTAGGTTTTTTGTACATATATGAGTATGATAAGTTAGGCATGAACAAAAAAATTTCTCCGTTTGATATTTCCTTTAACCAAATCACATAGTGATAAATTATTTGAACAATACATGTTAATTTTGTTTCCTCCTTCTGGGTGTGAATAGCCTCACCCACAAGGTATTCTGCGATCCTAATATGACTATGCAAACGATAGTGACTAGATTATGATACATAAAAATGAAAGAAGGATATAAAGAGCCAGAAAATTATCATTGTAACAAAAAGTCGATACATTTTTACTTTTAGTTTTAGATATATTAATTTAATCTTTTAGCATAATAATGCACCAAAATGAGATACATTTTCAGTATTTTACACAGTTATCGTCAATATTATTCTAATCGTCTTAAGAAGTGGCTTAATTTACTCATAATTTATATACATGAGTGATTTCGATTATTATCTTTTATCATGCATACGTGTGTACATTACCATAGTAAAAGTCTTTCTATTTGTTATTCTATTAGTTTAAAAAATGATCGACTATGCTATAATATATAATTGATTAGAAAACCAAATTGACTCTTAACCCGAATAAATTACATCCAAACCCAAGAACTAGAAAATTATTAGAAAGAAAAAAATACGAACTATGACCTGTAGTCTAAGCCCAATAAAAAAATACGATGCACATTAAATTGATTATTAACATGTACGTACATTAGGTTAGTTATTTTGCGCAATAAAATCAATAAGAGTAGAATGTCACTTTGTTTTGCTCATTGCACCTTAGGCATGCTAGTTAGCCCATTGTCCAAATTCAAACAATAGTAATAATAAGGCTAATTCAATTTCAAACCTGAATATCGAAAATCCTCCCTTAGTAATAATAGTACATACGAACGTCTACTACATCTCAGGATAATAGTAAGGAAGGCGTCTAGCTTCACCCTTTTTCAGCTTCCAGTCTATCCTATATCTAAACGTCAAATCATCCCTTCGAGAGCACGACGTAGATTCGAGCACATCCGAGGGAGCTATGTAGTCCATGTACTTGAGGACGTAAATCCCGCAATAATGACTGTTATGTTGCTTTGGTCAGTTTTGTATCATCACGACCGTCCATGGCTCTATCATTATTTTGCTCGTGATGGCTTCCCCCTTAAAAGGTCGGCACGCTAGCGGAATGATAGTAGTTTGCATCCAACAATAAAAAAGGTTATCAAGCCTATGCAACAAGAAGAATAGACTATGAGCGAAGGTCAAGAAATATATACTAACCACCGCATTGATGTACGTGGAGTACATCTGCGCCAGCTGCCGACCAGGTCCGTCCTCCCTTAGGCTATCGTATATGTGGAACACTTTATTCTCTGGAAAGAGAACTAATATGAAGAAGTGGTTTGCATGAAAAGCAGGTAGCATGATTAGGTTCGCCTCAGCTGCGTGACATTGATAGTTCGTGTTCATGTAGGAAAGCACGTTTGCAGATGGTCGCCATTCACCCTTGCTTGTCCCTCGCCTCCTCCGCCATTCTCTAAACTCCTTCATGTTGTTCAACATTATGGGGATAACAAAATAGGCATACATTTTGAGCTTCAAAGTTTGGCAGGGGTTATATTTTAGCTCTCTAACACGGAGCAGATCGATATAAGCATCCAGGATCCAGTTCAAAATATATGTTTCTGGCACCAACAGTCTTAGATCAGAGTGATTTAGGAATCTCGAAACAGGAAAGTCTGCTGTAGCGATTCGCTCAGGCCCGAAGTAGTGCCCGTAGAGTTGTCAAACGGGCCGGGCGGCCCGCGGGCTGGCCCGACCCGGCCCGGTTCTGGCCCGGGCTGGCCCGGCCCCGTCCGTGAACAGTGGCGGCCCTGCACAAGCGGGCTTGGGGCCTGGGCCTGGACCAGGCCTTCATATTCTGCGAAAAAGCCCGGCCCGGCCCGGCCCGAAAATGGCCCGGTTTTGGCCCGGACTTGGCCCGGTTCTGGCCCGGGCTTGGCCCGGTTCTGCGGCCCAGTTTTTGGGGCATGAATCCTTGGCATCATGCTTCATGTTTGGGTGTGTCCCACGTTTGAAAAGGTTCTGTCAACTTGCCATTAACATTTCTTGCATTTTCATTTTGGTTACTGTCCTGTTCTTTTTTGTTGAGCCCAAAATGACTTTGAGTCATCTGACTTTCTTGTGTTCATGACTCATGTAGGTGTTGGATCTTGGCTTCTCATTTCTCACGAGAGCCACCAACCCTTCTTTATTTATTTGTGTGCCTATCTGCATATCTCTCTCTCTCCTACTCATACTGAAATTCTTCTTGCTATTTATACCCAAAGCTGTAAATCTTGTTCCTGACCAATTCCGAGATTTTCTGGTGACTTGCTATTTTCATGTTTACTTCAAAATGGGTTCATAAGATTAGTGGATAAGACATCCAATGTTTTTTAGTTTCTTGGGTTGGAGTCCATTTAGGATTCAACCACCTACATTGCCATTCTTTCACTACACCATTTTCCACACAACCCCATATTTCAAGATTTCAACCTCTTTCAGCAGCAAAAGCTTAAGAGCCCAAATTCTACTCAAGAATAAGCCACTGCCGGTTCAAGTCGTGTACCGGTATCTAGCTAACCATATGTTATTACCATCTTTGAATGTTTGCCTTTTTGGTCCCCTGTTTAAACAGTTTCTCTGTTTGGAAATAATCTCACAATGTATATGGCAATATTTCCTTTTGGACTCAACTTTTGGGATTAAGGTATCGATATCTAAGAACGAACAAATAAAAGCATGTAGTCACCAATTCTTGGGATTAAGGTATCGATATGTAAAAGGAAATACTCATGTAGTCACCAATTCTTTTTTTCCAATTCAAGATAAATTCATGAGGAAGTGGTATCTCTAATAAAACAACATTATGAGTAAAGAGGGATAATTATAGCCAATTAAAGAAAGAAATTACACAAAAAAAAAAAATTTTTGGGCCCGGGCCCGGCCCAAGCCCGGCCCTAAATATTGGGCCTAGGGCCAGGGCTTGGACTGGGCCTAGCATTTCTCCCCAGCGGCCCGGCCCGGCCCGGCCCGAATTGGCAGCCACTTGGCCCGGCCCCGGCCCGGCCCTGTTTCAAGCCCGATGGGCTCGGGCCGGGCGGCCCAAGCCCGGCCCGTTTGACACCTCTAAGTGCCCGTCGATCGAATCCCGTTTGGTCGGACTCAATGGCTTCGTCAGTTGTCCTTTATTCGACCGTATGCTTGGGCGCTCCTGGGGAGTTACTTGGGTCACTTGACTATGAGGCAGAGAGTCATACGAGTCAGGAGGCAAGCAACTAGACGTCTCTCCTTGGTAACGCCGGTACGCATTACTGAAGTCTTGAACTTCAGTCTTGTATCTCTCGATGGACATCCTGAGACTGTCAGTAGCATGCGCGACAAACCAGTCAAATCCCTCCAGCTACTTGAACACCTCATTGCCCATGTCAACCTAAAAAACATGCAGGGAAAATATGGCTAATCATTTCATGATCGGTCAATAAGGCGCACAAGTATAAATAGAATCAGAATTAAATGACTTACAATGTTCATCGCCCAGAACTGATCGATGAACTCACGTGGTGCATACGATGTCTTTTTCGCCTGGGAAGGGCGATTCACCCTCGTGCGCGTCACCTTCAGAAACCATTGCAGATACTCCTCAATACTGATGTCGTCGTTCTTCAGCGATACAAGGCAATCATACGTTTCCTGCCAGGTATTCCACTGTTGCACCTCGTCGCTCAACAAATTCAAGGCATCAGGCACCTCGAAGTTTGGCCCTCGACCCTTCCTGTATGGCCGCATGTCTACAACGGGTTTTCGTATCCCTTGCAGACAGCCAGCTTGCCTCATAGCTCGATCGGGCATCTGAAACTCACATACTTCGAAGTGAATAAACGGCACCCGAACCAAACCTGCCAGCACGTACGACACCGGAAGTTGCCAACACCACTCATCCAACCGATGCATCACCTTGCAATATGGCTGCCACGTCACATGTGATGCATCCAGTATCTTTAGTTCCCCCCGATAGAACTTTAGATGGTGGTGAGGGTCTACCCGTCTCCTCCGGTTGGGCGTAGGCCCGCAGGCCCACACCCTAGGCCACGTCTCATCGGAATCATCCCGCGGCTGTGGACGACCCCTGGGTAGCCTCTCGTAAGACCAAACCTGTGAATGCAAACATTATATGGAATTAGTAATTAATCATGAATATATTGACACATCAACCAAGAAAATAAATGCTCAAACCTGTAATAGAGTGAGGCAGGCGGCAATGGACTTGGCACCCTTTCTCGTAGCTCTGTGCAGTGCTCGATATAGGTGCGCAAGGACAGCTGAACCCCATGAATACTAGTATACCTCCTCAAGATCCTCCAAGAACACCATATACTTTGGATGCACCGTATTTTTCGAACGCATCGGAAGTAATATAGCTCCAATAATATATAAAAGGAATGCCTTCACATACGTCACCAAATCGTGAGGAGTGTATTCATCTGGTAGCACGTTGTACTGCTCTCTCAGCCATTTAAGTTTGATGTCGTTTGTTGTAAGAGCTTCTTTCGGGATTCCCAAAAAATACTGCCTAACCATCTGAGCTATCGTTGCTGATGTCCTACCCAAAGTAATGGGTCTGCCATGACATGGGATTCCAAGTATAAATCCGACGTCCTATAATGTAATAGTCATTTCACCAAATCGGAAGTGAAATGAGTTCGTCTCGCTCCTACATCGTTCAACTAGAGTGAATATAAGGCAATCGTCGTGCCGAGACCAATGATGAAGATTGGTGAACATAGATAAATTTTGACGGTGTAGTATTTGAATTTGTTCCTCGTTTAGAACCCCCATTCTTCGAGGTGACTTGTGCTTTAAATTGTTTCCAAAACACCCCTATCGACACAGTCAAATATGTGCCTCGCGACGTGGTCATCGTCATCGTATAGGATTGATGGATCATGAGGTTCGGGGTTGAAATCCATATCTCTAAGAACAAAATATAATCGTAAACCAACTTAGCGTCCATAATATTTACATTCCAAAACTAAATGAGAACATGTAATCCTAAAATCCTAATTTTGAAGCCCGAATAAACCGCCAATTTCGAAACCCTAATAAAATCATAAAAAATTCTAATTTTGACGCCCTAAAAAACCGTAATTTTGGAATCCATAAATGTAATACCCCGGGTTTTTGGATACTTGTGTAAAGAACAATTAAAAAATATTATATTTTTTAATTTTTGACATGATGTTCGTTACTTTGAAGTAACGATCTAAGATAAACAAGAGATTTACGACATGATATTTGTTTTATCGAAAATAAGGGATTTTTACGCCGTCTTTTCATTTCATACGCGAGAATCTTTGCATCTTTGTTTGATTTCAAAATTGAATTTGCTTCTGAGCCTATTGTTGATCATCACGCTTTTTGTAACATTATCAATGATCTTGTTTTGCTGTCTTGTAAGTTGCGTTAAAGACAGTTCTAATGTGATTTATAAAATTATGTGTTAGTTTTATCGTAAAAAGTTGTTCGCCATAACTTTGTGCCTTTCAGTTATTTGTTAGGGGTCCAAAAGTTACTTTCAAAAAATTTAGTCTCAGGTCTCTCTTCAATCGGTCTTTGACTTTTTAAAATATATATATAAAATCCTTACGAACAGTCGAGTCGAGCTGTCGGTTTTTTTTTTTTTTTTTAAGAACAGTGGCCGTATTTTCTCTAAAAAAAATGACAGTTATCCTTTGTCCTTTTTTATCTTAAATTTATAAGTTGTCCTTCGTGAGGGATTGATTTCAGAATTTATAGAGAAAGGACACGCCACGTGTCACTTTCGGGTGACTATTTCTTTTAAAAAGTTTTATCGATCTTCGTGCTATTAAGTTTTTATCTAAAAATTTTGCCGAATTCATATCTCACTCATCCGATCTCCGATTGATCTGATTTTTGTTTCGTTCAATTTGTATTTTCGTTCTCTTCGATTTGAGTCTTCAATGACTATTTTTGGACTTCGAATGAATATTCGCTAATAAACTCTAATTTCGAGAACCATAAAAAACTCTAATTTTGACGCCCTAAAAAACCGTCCATCTTGAATTCATAAAAAACTCCCAATTTTGAAGCCCTAAAAACCCTAATTTTGACGTCTTAAAAAACCGCCAATTTTGAATCCATAAAAAACCCATATTGTTGGAGCCCTAACAAAACTCCTAATTTCTAATATCAAGCAAACCTCTAATTTCATAACCTAAACACTAGTTCAATCTCGAATTTCAAACTCTAAAAAACATGAATTTGAGACTATGGTAAGAACAATTTAAGCATAACACAATTTAAACAATCCACTGGTAAGAACAATTTGAAATTAACATTGAATTATAAGAAAATTCAAAATACTTACTTGTTATAACTTGATATATTTAAAGAAAAATCCACTAATCTTCTAACGGTTATCCACTGATCTTCTAGCATATAATTTTTTTGTTTTTGTTATCGTGGAGATTATATAGGTAAGATTTGGAGTATGAAGAAGATGGAAGAAAGAGTTGGTAAAGATGATGGAGAGTGGAAGAAAGGGCTCTGTCGAGAAAGAGTTGGGGAGAACGGATTATAAAGAGAGAAAAGTGAGGGAGAGAGAAGAAAGAAGACCCGTGAGATAAAGAAAAATAAGACCCGTGAGTGAGCAATAACATGAGTGTAGTCAAAGGCTGTAAAAGAAAAAATTGGCAGAGGCCACTGTCCTTTTGGCCGAGAGTTATTTTGATGCGCTTAGGAATTTGCAGATGCCAACCGCTACTAAGTGTAACGGTTGGGGTGGGGCCACCATAAATATGACAATGACAAGACATGACACAAGTGCTTGTCTTTTTCTGAGGCTGGAAAAAATGAGCTGGAACATGAAAAAAAAAATTGCATTTTGCCAACCGCTACTAAGTGTAGTGGTTGCATGGTGGGGCCACAAGTACAATGACAAGACATGACTAAGGACAATGGAAAGAAGCTGAAAAAATAAAGAAGTTGAGAAAAAAAAAAAAAAAAAGGGGGCTATGATGCCAACCGCCACACTTAGTGGTGGTTGGAGAGTGCTTTTGGTGGGGCCTTTTCTCTCTTTGTGTGGCTACACAAAGGCAATGAAGCAGGAAAAAAAAAAGGCAATGATCACCAACCGCAACAAAGTGTAGCGGTTGGGAGGAAATTCGTGGGACCCCAACCGCTAGTCTTTCTTGCGATTGGGGTTTTTTCGGCTTTCCGGGGAATTTTTGCAACCGCTTGAAAGAGCAGCAGTTGCAACTTTTTAAAAAAAAAAATCAGATCTGGGCCATCCACGAGTACACGTGGACGGCTAGATTTATTGTGTAGAAATTGTTATTTCTCCATCGGTGGGTGTGGATCAGCTATATATATATATAACAACTAAAACTTTCAAATTGCTCATCATTGTTGAACAGATGATGGTCGTGAGGACGTGGGTATGTGGTGTTTTTCCGTGATTGTTAGTCGTGGGTATGTGGTGTTTGGCGGTGGAGCGGTGGTGGTGTGCTGGGGACAGTGGTTGTAGACTGTGGTTACCATGGTGGTCGACCATGAGACTATAGTGGTGGACCGATGGCTAAGGGACAGTGGTCTTGGCAAGGTGGTGGTTGGCTGTCAGGGAGAAGGTTGGTTGGACAGAGAAGACAAATTTAAAGAAGTGAGAATAGAAGAAAAAGGATAGTGAGAAAAATAGAGAAACAAAAAACAGAAGGGCACAATGGGAAAATATTCTGACCGCCACTCTTTGAGGCCAGTTAAATGTGAGGCAGTGAAAAAAAAGGGGGGGGATCGTAGCCGTCCACACGGTGACATGGACGGCCAGATGATAGTTGGAGAAATAAGGATTTCTCCACCAGTATTTATATGTATTTATGTAGTTGCACACACACACGCACATATATATACACATATACATATATATATATATATATATATATATATGTGTGTGTGTGTGTGTGTGTGTGTGTGTGTGTGTGTATAGATGTATATATACGTGTGTATGTATATTTATATACACATATACGTGTATATATATATATATATATATATATATATACATACACACACACACACACATATATATATATACACACACACACATTCATACTCACACAAATATATATATATATATATATATATATATATATATATATTATGAAAAAAGACCTAAAACGTTATCACATATTGGTGAACTTATCGATGAAATATTTATGCATTGGCGTATCTCAATTTCTATGTACACAAGATAGGAGGGCTCATTGATGGCGCGATTAATCGAAGCTAATCTTAATATTAACCTTCCCCTTGCTTGAATCAATGTTCTTTAATTAGTCCAAACTCAAAAATTAAAACTTGCCATACAAGAGTAACTAGCACAAGCAATAAATTTTTATAATTGCAAAACGTTATGAACCAAATATTCAGTGCACCTAAGATCTAGATAGTTTCTCGAGTTATATATAAGTGTAGATAAAGCCTATAGTGCATTCATCCTCTACCATACACAGAAGTCTCTTGGACAATGGGAAAGGTCCTTCTCAAATTCCCCATCGCCATCTTGGCCATATTACTTGCCAATGGGGCAATGCAAGCCCTGGCAAGATGTCGTGATACATCCTACAACAATGACTTTGACCGCAACGGCAACGGCAACGGCGACGATGATATCACGTGCTTGTATCCATGGTTCAAGGATGGCAACGATTTACCCGCTGAGCCTAGGACTTCATTTTACGGTGACCTGAACAATTGTCTCAGGGTGTTATCGAACAAGTGTAGTTGACGATACTACAACTATATTTTCCACAAGAAGAAGATTAGCAAAGATTGCTGCAGAAAGCTAGTAGAGATGGGAAGAGAGTGCGGCGAATCGCTGATCTGGACGCTCAGTAACACTAGAGGCTGCACTGACAAATCCGACACCATTCGCGAAAGGAACTATAAAGCTTTTGAGAGGTGTGAAAAGGTTGTGAGTAGAGAACGTGGCTGGTAATTAATCTGTTGCAGTACTGGGGAATAAGAAAATGTACCTCGTCGTGCCCTATAACACAAAGCATGGAACAACAAAGTGTTCAGCACGATGCAGTTGCTTATATCCGTAGTTAATACTATTGAAATATTTTTCCTTTTTTTTTAGTATTTTGATATTAAAACTTTTTGTAAGCTTCTTCGGAATTGAATTAAGATGATTTTAGCTCAAAATCTTTGGAGTTTTAAGTTTGTTCTGATCTGAAACCTGGATATTGTAGTTTGGTTCCAAACTATTCGACAGTGCCTTAACCGCAAAACTTGAAGAATGGCTTGACGTTGTTGGGATTCTTTTACCACAAATACGTATGGCTAGTGATTTTCGCAGAGGCTCACTTTGGAGGTTCAACTTCCCAACATGAACTTTAACAATTTTGCCTGTGTCTATGGGGTGGAGGTAAAGAGATGTAAGAACCATGATCACTTGGGAGATTGAAGAGCTTATTCGTGGCAAAAACTGAAGCTCCATTAAACTGGTACTAAACTAAACACCCAGGAAGAAGGTAACTTTTTCTTCTTTTTTTTCTTTCCCTTCTAATCAATCCATTAAACTGAAGGAGAAAGTTAAGTTACATCCGAGATCCCATTTTCATCCATTGACAACACTGATGGAAAATAACTTGGCTGCCTTTGTTCTTTCTTGGTAAATTTTGACACCAGTAGTCTAGGTTGTTATAGACATTCTACTCTTATTGATTTTGTTGCGCAAAATAACTAACCTGATGTACGTACATGTTAATAATCAATGTAATGTGAATCGTATTTTTTTATTGGGCTTAGACTACAGGTCATAGATTGATAATTTGTAAGCTTTGACCTTATATTCTAACATGTTTCCTTGATTTGGTTCCTTTTTAAATCTCTAATCGCTTTCACCACTACAAGTGCAATGTAGTCGTCTCCAAAGTGATTCTGGTTGTTATGGTGCACGGCGTTTCTAACTCAATAAAGCATATCTCCTCCCTGTTTCGTCTAAGTGCGTTTGTCATTGCTTAGTTTAGGGTATGATCCCTGTAGAATTTCCTCTCTTTGTAAAAGATGCTACTTAATGCAAATAAAGAGTAATATGACAGTGAGCAATGAAGTTAAGAGGTATATATATCAATAACAAGTGATTGCATTTTTACCTTGTAGGTGACAGGCTTAAGAAGTTGGGTTAGACTGTTGTCAATATTATTTTATCTTGTCTTGCTACTGACTCAAGCTATTAATAATCTTTGGTACCTTTTGGATATATAAGGACAAGACTTTGTGTAGGCTGAATATTCATTGGAGCGCTGATCATTGGGATGCGGAGTTAGCTTTGGTTATGCAATGTTTCAGAGGCAGAATTTGTACGTCTAAATGAGGAAACTGGCCTTGGCTACAGCTAAAAAATTAGACAACAAGGATGGCATGGAAGGAACTTTTGTACCGGAGTTACAAATGAGTTTTGTATTTGAGTTTCAAGTGTTGATATCGCCTTTCACAAAATAGTTTGCGGTCCAAAATCATGTTTGCGGTCCAAAATTGATGTCCACTTAGTTAAAATTGTTTGGGTTGGTTATATTTTTAAGAATCTTTGCTGCGGTTAACCGTTTTATGGATACATGGGGAATGCCCTTTTTCATTAGATTAATAAGGTAGGTTAATAAGGTTTTGATATTTTGCCAAGGTTCTTGACAGAATGTGAAATACTAGATGAATAGGACCTATACTTCATTCTTGTGTCTTAATAAAGTGTTGCTTAAACGTTAAGCGACAAATGTGGAATATATGCAATTATAAAGTGCCATGTGATATATCAATTTTTACTAGATCACTATAGGAAAAAAGGGCTTTAGCGATCGCCAAAAGCGGTCGCAAAAAGAGGGAATGCAGTCGCTAAACCGTTTTAGCGACTGCAAAACACCGTCGCTTGAGGCCAGGTCTCTAAACTTTAGTGACCGCATTTAATTATCGGTCGCTACATTTAGCGACCGCGTTGACCAAATTTAGCAACCGCGCGGGCAGTCGCTGCATGTTTTTTAAATTTAAATTGGGTTCTAATTTAGCGACCGATATTGGGGTCGATAAAAACTTTTTTATTTAAATTTTTTTATAGTTAGCGAATTTTTTTTAACGACTGCCATTTCAGTCGCTAAATATTTTTATTTATTTATAATGTTTTATCTAGCGACCGGTTTATCCAGTTTAGCGACCACGATATGCAGTTGCTAAACCTTGGTTATGCTTTGGAAAATCAGCTTTGTGTTGACCTCCAGTCCAAAACCAATTCAACAATATGTCCCGCGTTTATTCAAAAACCAATTCAACAACCTGTCCTGCATTCATTCAAAACTAATTCAACAACCTGTCCTGCATTCATTCAAAAACCAAAACATGTCCATCATTCATTCAAAAACCAATTCAACCACCTGTCCCGCATTCATTCAAACAACCTGTCCAAAACCAATCTACTCTACACATCCAAAAACAAGTCCCGCATTTATTTCAATACGTCAATCCCAAACCAAGCACATCAACAAAACTTTACATCATCAAACTATAAACGTAGGCCATTAAAATCACGTCAAAGTGACTACGAAAAACATCAACTCTCAGGTACGTACATAGTCTTCAACCAAAAGTAGAAAAATGAGTCAAGTATACATTCATGAGCTACACAACTACAATCAATACATAGGACCCCAAAAACATACTAGTCGGCAGACCCATCCACCCCGTCATCATTATCTTTATCTTATTCATCCCTTGTTGAAGGGACGTTTGATCCAACAATATCCTCACCGCCTTGAGAATCATCAGCACTAGGCATAATACCGCTCTGCATGAAGCCATACAAATGATTCAACACAATATAATCAAGATCAAGATCACAGACTCTATGACCACAATACATAACTACTTAAGAAAATTAGTATTAAATGATGTCTGGGTCCGGGCATAATAAAACCTTGTTGGATCATCATCGCAATTTTTTCTTCAACAAGTCTGTCTAAGCACTCTTTCCTCCTCTCAACAACTTGAGAACTGCTATAACAGGTCGCACATGATGATTGTTGTTTGCCTAGCAATGAACGTGCGGATTGACGACATCGGCCGAGGATACAGTCCTTCTTAGGACCCTCTATAGTTTCTGACCAGCTACCATCTGCCTGGGAATTGGCCTGAACTTTTTCCTTATATGCATTCTGTATAAGAAAGTAATAAACGTTATAGGAATGCAACTGGTCGCAATCAATAAGGATACCATTGGAATGCAAAAGTGAAGAATAGTTGATTGCTCACCGCAAACTGCTCTGTGCTATCAGAAATCCACTTCCCATCTTTATTTTTATGTGTGACCTCAAAGCCTTGGAGCATGGTAGGGGGCCTTTTGTCAGGGTCTTCTTCTCTCAGCTTCAGATTGTGCACAACATATGGACGTGATCCAATACTATGCTTCATCTTCTTCTCACTACTTGCCATATCCTTGCCTCACTCACTAAGCTTGGCCCATTCAGCTGTACACCAATGATCCACTAGTTTCCCCCCACATGGCTTTTAAGAAGTACTCGGGGTTGAAGTCCCTGTCCATAGAAATATCTATCGCGTTTGCCAGAGCTAGAGCCTGCCTCCTTGCATTGAGCATTCATTTCTTGTAATTTTTTGAACAATGCCAGTCCCAGGCCTGCCTTCCAAGTTCTTGGTCTCTGTCGGACTCGAATTTTAAGTAGTCCTAAACATAATTCAACACAATTTCAAACACGATTGACAAGAAAAATTCAGCAATAATGTACTTCTAAAACCAAATAAAGCAATGAAAAATAAACAATCCTTAACAAAAACTTCCTCCAGAAAAGTTCCTAGCCTTGTCTGGTTTGGTCCACGCCTTCCACGCCGGATAAGGCCGTGGGAGGTAGGCCTTGATAATAGGACCGATTTTTGTCCTAATGCAATCTTCAAAAAAGCTAAGTATAAGAAATCACAAGAGATACATCAATCCCAAAAAAACAAAGTATTAAGTTAGATAGGTTAGCTAAAAGATGGTAGGAATTGAGCTTTGAAAATTGAAAACATACTAATTGTTGAGAACATGAGCAGTAATCCTACGCTCCGTGGTGGCTAGAAGAGGTATCCTGCATGTGATACCTCTAGGTACAGATGCAGTAGAAGTTACAAATGATGAACATGAAGACATTACATATTTTGCAACAAATATGTTATAATAACAAAATATTATTGTCTCACTATGTACTGAAGCTACTGATGACATCGGCTGCTCATCAGTAGCAGTATCATCAATCCTGAGGAGGGGGCTGACTGGGCCGAAGCAAGTTCGCCTCCACGACCTCGTGGTACACTAGATCTCGGCATATCTACAAAGAAGCACTCAGGAGTAACATAAGAAAACTTCAACAACAAATATCATAACTAAAAAGAATTGATATGTTTATAGTTCCTAATATAGTTCACTTGAATAATAAAAGACTTAAATGCAAAAGTTAATTGATGAAAATGTTGATAACAATGTTAATTTAGCTTTATATAGTCAACCACCATTAGTAATAAACAGCTCAATTTAAATAATAAACACCACAAGTGCAAAAGTAGATTGATAAGGATGTTTTTGCTTTACACAGTCAATCATTATCATTAATAGACAACGGAATGTCTTTCTCCTCCTCGTCATCTTTGTCCACTTTATCTTTATCATCATCTTCTTCTTATTCAACTTCTTTCTCAGAATCATCATCATCATCACAGAGGGCTTCAGCATCGACCTCTTCCCCAGCATGGCCTAAATCGCAAAGAGACTCATCAACAATATCGTTATCCTCATGAAACGACATCACTGTGGGAGCATCATCCTCTTGGTACATCTCAACGAATACATCATCATCAAGAAAGCCTCTTTTGGTCTTGATAACAGAATGCCAATTTGGGTAATTTCTTGTCACACCCTTTGCATAGAAGACCTGCGTTGCTTGAGCTGCAAATACAAATGTTTCGTACGATCCGAGCCTTAACCTCACAATAACGTCTACAATCCCATGTCGACTATCTCGGATACCAGCTGTGATGTCAAACCATCTGCCCTTGAATATTACCAGTCGATTACCGCTGCCATAATAATCTAGTTCAACAACCTCATCCAACTGCCCATAAAAATTACGCTCATTATCATTATAGCAGTCACCTTTCACTAAAACTCCGATGTTTTGGATTTGTTTACTAAGGTCAATTTTCATCGTGTTAAACCTAACACTACAAGAAAGCAGGTCTTTAGCGACCGCATTTAGTGACCCTAAGAAAATGGGATCGCTAAACTATAAATTAGCGACCGCTTTAGCGACTGCCACTTTACGCAGTCGCTAAATGTATCATTAAATAGCGGGGTCAAAGAAAAACTTTTGGCAAGTAGTTTTAGCGACCGTTATTAGCGACCCCCAAGCGGTCCCTAAATATAACGGTTGCTAAAATAGTCCAAGTTGCAGTCGCTAAATTTAGCGACCGCTGTAGTGGTCGCTAAAGGCAGTCGCTAAATTTTGCGATCGCTAGCTGCAGTCGCTAATTGTTAGGTATAATTAAAAAAAAATCTTCCCTAATCTATCTCTTTGTCTCCCAAAAACAACCGCCTACCGCCGCCCTCCTCCTTCATCATCCAAGAGACTGCCCAACGTCAGCACCTCATCTGCCATCCTCCGCCTGCCACTGTCGTCCGCACGCAGTAGCCCAAGCACATCTCTCCACCGGCAAACCCTCATCTCCGTGCGTGAAGCCCACGCCGCCACTGCTACCACTATTTCTGGCTGTGCCACGGTAAGTGCTAATTAGGGGAACATCCAATTACCATGTTTTCGTTGTACCCCCCTTTTCTCATTTTTAATTACCGTCTATACTTGGTGTGCCATATGGGTAGCTACCTCGGTCCAAGGCTTTTGTGGAGTTTGTATACAAGATCTGATGATAAATACGCGATACAATTCCTGTAAACTCCCCTTTTCAATTCCTCCTTATAATTTGTTTGAGGAAACATGAGATAAAAATTGTGTGGTTTTGAGGTTCTTCTCTTTATTGTATCTGGCAGGACAAAGCGCAAGCATGCCCAGATTAATTGCATATTTGCTATCGAATAATTGAAGTTTCTATTGCGAAATCAGTTAGAAATTGTTTTTTGTCAGTCGGTTTAGAATCTGAGTAATGTGCCACCTGATAAGAAAAACTAGGTTTTGCTTTTCTTAGAAACTATTATAGGAATTGTTCTTCTCAAGGTAGGATTATATGATGTAGTCCACATTAAAGCTTGCCATTGTCTTGTCGTAGCGGTAGTGATTAATTGGAACTACTCATGGAATTAGATTAGTTTGGTTATTTGAAGTTTGCAATTCTTTTGCCCGATAGAAATATGGTCCTGAACCCTTTACATGATGCTTTAAGTGTAAGTGTTTGATAAAAGGCATCTCTTGGCCAAGGAGATTTATATTTAACGGTGACCACACGTATCTTTTGTTATGTTTGCATTAATAACCCATAAATTTATCTTCTCATGTTGAGTTTGAGGCTAAAAAGTGGGACATTTTAAGGCTAAAAAGTGGGACATTTTAAGGTTGAGTGTTGAGTCCTAAATGCTAAGTTAGGAGTATGTGTTTAGCAGTCTTTACATTTAGGTTGGGTGAATCATAAAGGATATGATACTATGGTAAGAAAAGCATGCACACTTTTGTGCAACTTTGGTTAGATATATACATATCAATATTGCATGACAAGTGTAGAAATTACAACCACATGTATAGAACTCTTTAAAACTAAAATGATACAATCAAACTTTACCCTAACAAAGTCTGCTATTGTTTAACACTACGCACAAATTAAAGGTTCACGAGGGAAAAACATCAAGTTTGGAACAAAGTGGAACAATGTGATTTAATTTAATGAAGAGCCTTGGTTAGTATATTCTTTACTGCTGAGGAAAAGGGTGAAGTAATATTTGCTATGCGAACCCCACAACTGAATCATGTCAAATTCTTAGGCTACCGATTGAGGAGTCTAGGCTATGGCTGCTCACAAGAACCAAGCAGCTCCCAAGTGATTCTCTAAGTGTTGTTTGTAGAGCTGAAATAAGTACTTACAGTATATATTTTACTGGTTGGATAAAGAGAGATAGAAAGAGTGAAAGCTAGCCAGGGTACTGGAATAGCATTAGGGTAAGTACATCAGGGTTGTTGTTTCATATGAGCCAGAACAGAAGATTAGTCATTAGAAAAGTCTTCAGAAGGACTTAAGATGATTATTCTTTGAGATAAATTATTATTGAAATTTGCCTCATCCCAGGGTAATGAAATTCTGTAGATATTCAGTATCTTTCCCAAAATAATGAGCCTGCAGGTTGATTTATGTTTCCTGCAGGTTGGTCCTCCACCGGCAAGAAGTGGTTTTGGACCCCTAAGGAAGGTATGTCCCATGCAATAGAGCCCCTCTTTATTTGTTTGCTTTATTTAATTTCTACATCCATGTAAAAACTTAATTTCTTGTTAATTGATGATTTTAGGGCATTAATTGATGATTTTAGGTTGTTATTGTGCATTTTGAACAATTTTTTTCCTATTTGAGCATTGATTATTTGATTGATAATTTTAGGTTGTTAATTGTGCATTTGAGAATTGTGATTATTAATTGATGATTTTAGGTTTTTTAATTATGCATTGAGCATTTGAGAATTGAGATTGTTGATAGAGGATGGGCCCCAATTGGATTGAACTATCGGATACGTGCATTTTGAACAATTGTTTTCCCATTTGAGCATTGATTATTTAATTGTTAGTTTTAGGTTGTTAATTATGCATTGAGCATTTGAGAATTGAGATTGTTGATGGAGGATGGGACCCAATTGGATTGAGATATCGGATATGTGATTTAGTTAAATGGTTGGTTGAAATTAAATTAATTAGGTTAACGCAATAATGAAACATGACATGGTGGATTGAAATTAGGTTTATTAGGTTCATCCTCCATAGGTTAATGAGGTTCATCTTCCATGGGGTGAAATTCTGGTTAATTAGGCTAATCAGTCCTAATTATCCCTAATTAACCCTGATTAACACTGATTAGCCCTAATTAGCACCTAGGAAGCACCGACACTTCATATGAGTCGAGGTATCGTGTCCGACACCCCGACACCTTACCGACACCTCCGGACACGTGTCCGACACCTGTCTGCGGTGTCCCGGTCGTTGGGGAACGCAGTGTTCCTGTCCGTGCTACCTAGATTAGCACTAATAAGCACTAATTAGTCTAATCAGCCCTAATTAACACTGATTAGCCCTAATTACCCCTAATTAGCACTAATCAACACTGATTAGGCTAATTAGCCCTAATTAACACTGATTAGCCCTAACTAGCACTAATCTACACTAATTACCACTAATCAACATTGAATAGGCTAATCAGCCCTAATTATCCTTAATTAACCCTGATTAACACTGATTAGCCCTAATTAGCACTAATTAGCCCTAATTAGCACTAATGGACACTAAATAGCCCTAATTAGCACTTCACAACCCTGATTAGCCCTAATTAAAACTAATGGACACTAAATAGCCCTAATTAGCTCTAATTAGCACTAATCATATTAGCACTTGTCAGCCCCAATTAGGGCTAATTAACACTGATGGACACTAAATAGCACTAATTAGCACTAATTAGCACTAATCAGCCCTAATTAGCACTAATCAGCCCTAATTAACACTGATGGACACTAAATAGCCCTAATTAGCCCTGATCAACACTGATTAGGCTAATCAGCCCTAATTAGCCAGAATTAACACTGATTTGCACTAATTAGCCTTCAATATATATTTTTTCAAATTGAAGGTTAATTTGGAACTCGACTTGTATAGGTTCAACAGGCAGTGAGAGATATATATCATGTTAGTGGATAGAAGTTGGATGCAACGGAGGATTGCTCCAAGTGGGATTGGGGTATCGGAAGACTTTAGACAGGGAGTGAACGGGTTTATTCTCTTTGCTTTGAATCAATGAGAGTTTGTCGATGACGGCACGATTAGATGTCCATGCTTTGAATCATGTTAGTGGATAGAAGTTGGCATACTGTTATCAAGACCAATAGAGGTTTTGTTGATGATGATGTGTTCGTTGAGATGTACCAAGAGGATGATGCTCCCACAGTGATACTGCTTCAGGAGAATAACGATCTTGTTGATGAGCGTCTTTGCGATTTAGGCCATGCTGGAGAAGAGGTCGATGGTGAAGTCCTCTGTGATGATGATGATGACGACGACGACGATTCTGAGGAAGAAGTTGATGATGAAGAAGAAGACGATGAAGATGATGGGGACGAAGATGACGAGGATGAGGAAGACGTCTGGTTGTCTATCAGTGCTAATGACTGACTGTGTAAAGCAAAAAGAGTCTTATCAATGTACTTTTGCACATGTGGTGTTTATTATTTAAATTGAATTGATTATTAATTCATGGTGGTTGACTATTTAAATTGGGTTGTCTTTTATACTCGGCTGTGCCACATTGTTAGCGTACTAACTTTTATACTTAAGTTGTTTATTATTCGTGCGAACTACATTGTTATTAATTTACTTTTGCGCTTAAGTTGTTTATTATTCGAGCGAACTAATTACACTCAATTAACTTTTACACTTCCCACTTTTTGTATGCCGAGATCTAGTGCACCTCGAGTTCATGGAGGTGGCCATCGCAAAGCTGCTTCGGCACGGTCAGCCCCCTTCCCTAGGATTGGTGACGCGACTACTGATGAGCAGCCGTCATCATCATCAGTAACTTTAGACCATGGTGAGACAATATTAGTTTCGTGCCAAATTGAAAGATATTTATTGCAATATATATATATATATATATATATATATATATATATATATATATATATATATATATATATATAATGTCTTCCTTTTTCGTCATTTGCAGCATCTAGTTCATCTTGAGGTATCACCCGCGGGATACCTCTTCCAGCCACCCCGGAGCAGAGGATTACTGCTCATGTTCGAAACAATTAGTATGTTTTTAATTTTCAAAGCTCAATTCTAACTTAATACGCACTTATATTGGGATTGATGTATCTCTCTTGTGATTTCTTGTAATTAGCTTTGTTGAGGATTTTGTTAGGACCAAAATCGATCCTATTATCAAGGCCCACCTCCCACAGCCTTATGCGACATGGGGGTCGTGGACGGAATCATTATTGCTGGTATGGAGCTTGTCTGGGGGAAGTTCTTGGTAAGGAGCGCAGTATTTTTGTGCTTTATTTAGTTTTAGAAGTACATTATTGCTGAATTTTTCTTGCTAACCGTGTTTGAAATTGTGTTGAATTATGTTCAGGACTATTTAAAATTTGAGTTCGACGGAGACCAAGAACTTGGGAGGCAGGCCTGGGAGTTGCATTGTTTCGAGAACTACAAGAAATGGATACTCAATGCGATGAGGTGGGCGCTAGCTCGGGCGGGTGCGACAGATATATCTATGGCCAGAGACCACAACCCCGAGTACTTCTCCAAAGCCATGCGGGGGCAGCTAGTATCGCATTGAAGTATAACAGACTGGGCGAAGCTGAGTGAGCGAGGCAAGGAGATGGCTCATAGCGAGAAGAAGATGAAGCATAGTGCTGGTTCCCGTCCATTTGTTGTGCACGAGCTGAGGTTGACAGAAGAGGACCCTGAGAAAAGGCCCCCTACGAAGCTCAGCCACTTTGAGCACACACACCAAAACAAAGATGGGAAGTGGGTGTCTAAAAGCGCGGAGCAGTTTGCGGTGAGCACACAACTCTTGTATTACTTTTGTATTCCTATTGCATTCTTATTGGTTGCGGCCAGTAGCATTCATCTAACATTTCTGTTGTTTTCTTATACATAATTCATATAGAGAAAAAGTTCAGGCCAACTCCCAAGCAGACGGTAGCCAGACCCTGGACAAGGTCTCTTTGTGGTCAAACGCTATGGAGGGTCCTAAAAAGGACCGTATACTGAGCAACCCTCGTCAGTCCACACGATTGTTGCTAGCCGGCAGAGGTCAGTCGTCAGGCGAGACCAGTTGTAGCTGTCCTCGGGCAGATGCGACGGAGAAAGTGCGCTTCGCCACATGGTTTGATGAGTGGTTTCAGATGATGATCCATGGCAGTTTTCTTTTGCCCGGGCCCAGACTTTAGGTAATACAAATTTTCTCGAGTAGTTATGTATTTTGGTCATTCTATATGTGATCTTGATTTGATATGTTATGTTGAATCATTTGTATGACTTCGTGCAGAGATATATTGTTCCTAGTGCCAGTGACCCCCCAGGGCGGTGAAGACGTTGTTGGATCGAACGTTCCTTCATCGAGGAATAAAGAAGATGATGACGGGGCTGGTCGTTCTGCCGGCTAGTGATAGGGGTTGGGTTTATCTATTGACTTGGATGTGTAGCTTAACTTTGAGTTCACATACTTGACTCATTTTCCTAATTTTAGTTCAATCCAAATTTTATTGATTTTAATGCATATGTTTATATAAAGTTTGATGAATGCACTACAACAAATATGAGATATGCCCACGAATATGCCAACGGTGCTCTCGGCACCGTCAGTATTTCTGCATGTGTGCCAACGGTAAAAGCACTACCGTCGTCTTATCACCTAAATTAGAGTAAAAGAAGCCCTGGACCCACGCACGGCCGCTTCCATGGAATTCCTAGCACAATGCAACGCCCGCAAGGCCAAGGAGTCCAACCCGGCCTACCAAGTAGTCGTCAAGCGCCGCACCGAGGACCACCCGCCCCAAATCACGGATACATTCGTCAACGGCGTCGAGGAGATGTTCGACGCCACCGCCACGCCCGCGCAGGATATCCGTAATATGATCCTCGAGAAGGGCCAGATGTTAGAGACCGAGCAGATGTTCAAAGAGGCCGGGGAAAAATGGCCTGTTGTTATACCCGAAGAGGAGCTCAGCCAGTCTTTTCCGGGTACTAAGGTAAACTTCCCTTTTTTTTTGCGTAACTAGATGTGGGCAAGTCTCGGTTTTCAGTGGTTGTTTGTGTTTTGGATGAAGCAATTGGTCGAACAACTGGTGGGCAATATTTCTTTCCCTTCGAATTTTAGCTTGATTGTGCCTTGCTTTCCCAATTGCTGTCCTAATAACATCCATGGTTTTGTAAATACTAGCGTGAAAATAGTTTATCAAGGAGAAGCCTCAGCATCTGAGGGAGGCTTGTTTCTTTGCAGATTTGCACGTTTGTGAGAGGAGTGTTAGACTGCCTAACACGACGTCATGCCCCCAATGAGATCCAAGAATGTTTGACTGCTATCCATAAACTCAAACCTTTGTCCTGTACCTGTCCTTGAGAAATGAATTCTCATGGACGGTATATGATGCCCCCTTGGATCGACAACTGGTGACGTTTTTTTGCGTAAATTTTCCATCTGTAGCATGCCCTTGTGAGAAGCAGTTGGCTGAGAATATACCCACCCTATGCTTCTTTTCATTGCTTGGTGTTAACTTATCTCCCTGGGCTAAAATGATCTCTTGATCTTGTCTTCTCTTTTCTTCTATACAATTTTTTCTGAATAATAACATCTATCAATGCCCCTATATCACCTATGCATGCATGGACGCTTCCTAACCAAAGTATATGATTAATCACTAGTGTTTGGTATATGTATATGGACGATAGCTAACAAAAGTATATGAGTAGTCATTAGTGGTTTGGTATACGTGTATGGACGATACCTAACCACAGTATATGAGTAGCCACCAGATTGAGATAGTGTTTGGAAAATAGGTATGGCTCTGAAAATAATGTGTATATATGCATGTGCAGTGATGCATTTATGGTGTAAGAGTTCCATTGTGATAAATAGCTATCAAATGTATAAAGTGAGTCAAAATCTTGGGCTTGCAAACCTCAACTCATTGAGTAAATCAAGGTATAGACATGCAATAGTTCTCGAATTAGGTTGGCAAGAGCACCACAGTCAATTGGATGAGCAAAAACTTCAAAACCAAAACCAAGCAAAATATAGCCAGGGGAAGACGAAATTCAGTATTCTATAGCAATATGAAAAGGGTAAATTCAAGAATGAACTTGTTGCATAAAGGAGACAATCAACCTCAGAGTGACCTACTTGTGATAAAAGGACACGATAACGACGATCCTCAGGTGACTTGGCCTGCTTCGCTCTGTTTCTTTTGGGTCAATGAGGACTTTAGAAGATCGTTTGATGCCCTTTTAGCTTTTATGGATGACGTAAGTTTAGGATTAGCTATCTCAGGTGGAACTTCTATGGATAACTGTTGGACTTTCACTTTAAAGACTAAGGGAGCTTGTAGGATTTGGTATATGGTCTTGACTAACCTTGGCATCTACGGAAGATGAAGGCTAGAGGTTTTATACACATAAATTGTGATATATATGTTCTAGGTTCAACCAAAGGGAAGCTTCCAGAGTGTACCCAGCATCGGAAAGCAATCTACAAGGCCGATGATGCGTCACTGCCTTAATGTCTTAAAAGCTATATTTTTTGAGGAATTCTAGTTGGGGGCTTCGAAAACCTATATGGATATCGACTGCTGGGTCATCCCATGTCCGTTCAAGTCCATTTAATGTCACTGAGTTCTTCAATAGGACCAGATCATGTGCTAATTAGCACATGATCTGGTCCTATTGACTTTGGCGAGTTACTCATTATGGCATACTATTTTATTTGCAAAAGAACTCCGAGTTATACCTCTCTTGCCCCTTCTCTTGGCATTCCCTTGGTTCTCTCCTCCTCACAACTCTCTAACCCTGCAGGTTACATGCTTTTGTTCGTCACCTTCTATTCTGTACTTGTACTTTACTTCTGACTTTTATCTGAAGCCACGAGGGCAAGCTTGAATTTTCTATGTATGGTTACGTTATTTGAGTATATATGTATATTTAACGTCTCTTCCTTTATAAGGCACTCTGTAGATACATATTCAAGCTCTTTGCTAATACTCTGATAACCATAGACTTCTGCCTGGTTATTTAGTGGAACCCTCTAACTGTGCATCATGTCATTAATACTTTTTTAGGCACCACGAACATCCAAGGGAAGTGTACTAAGATCTGGACGATCCTTTGGGAAAGATTCTGCAACAAATCATTGGCAGGGCATAATCGATCGTCTCAACACTCTCCTCAGTATATTGAAAGAAAATTTTGTAGGGATCTCACTGAATATACTCTAGTTGTTTCTGAAACTTTCAGTATGTCTTACTATAGTTTGGTTTCAGGTGCCCCCTATTATTGTTCAGAAGATATTTACCCAGATTTTCTCATACATTAACGTACAACTCTTTAACAGGTATTTGAGACTTCTCTTCCTTTTTTCTTTTGGCATTTTGCATTGTACTTTTTGTTGTCATACTTATGCTGAGAGACTTCTTTATGTTTTGTGTATAATTGTTGATCCTGCAGTCTTCTTCTTCGCCGTGAGTGTTGCACATTCAGCAATGGGGAATATGTAAAGGCTGGGATAGCAGAGTTGGAGCTATGGTGCTGCCAAGCAAAAGAAGAGGTATATTTCCGATGCAAAGTTCTTCTGTGTTGACCATTCATGCTAGCTTTCCACACCTCCATGTTATCCGCTCTCAACCTTTTGAGCTTTAAATTGCAGTATGCAGGCTCAGCTTGGGATGAACTTAAGCACATAAGACAAGCTGTTGGCTTCTTGGTATGTTCATCTCACTTTGAGAGTTTTGTAGCAGCGAAGTTATTACAGTTATCGCTAGTCATCATACGCTTAGGAAATATTGTCCAACTTATGTTCCGTTCTGTTCTGTTCTGTTGTGTCTGGGCATTCCTTAACTGTAAAAATATTGTCTATCCCTGTTTCTCAGGTGGACTCAATGTATCTCAGTTATTTGTTTCTTCCTCAAATTATTCTGGCTCCATTCATGTACTTGTATATAAAGGTTCAATAAGTTTATGGTTTGCTTGCCGTTCCTGGTCCACAGGTTATACACCATAAGTACAGAATTTCGTATGATGAGATTACCAACGATCTATGCCCTGTAAGTCTCTCCCTCCGCCTCAACTCCCCACCCAAAAAGTTACTGAATTATTGTTGTGGAACATGGCACAAGTTTATGAACTCTCTTATGAATGTGCACCCTCGAGTTTCTCTTGGGTGGCATAAGTGCTCATATTCTGAATGGGCATAGGTTTTGTGTTATGGGGGTCGTGGGTAACCCCGGGGGGAGGGGGGGTCGTGGGGGTGGGGGGGTTGTGACTGTTACTGTGTGAGAAAAACGGGGGAGGGGGGGTCGTGGGGGTGGGGGGGGTTGTGACTGTTACTGTGTGAGAAAAACGGGGGGAGGGGGTGCTGTTTGGTGCATCTATTGATCTTGCAGTAGCGGTTCTATAAGTTGGTGCTTGGCAGGGGTGTAGTGATAGCATGGAAATGATTTTGTAAATATTTTTTTTGACAAATAAGGAGCTATGCCTACGGTATGTACCGTAGGCATAGGTTGGGAATAAAAATAAGAATACAGCTATGCCTACGGTACCGTAGGCATAGCTGTAAAAATAATAATACAGCTATGCCTACGGTAGTACCGTAGGCATAGCTGGGAATAAGTGGGCTACGGTATAACCGTAGGCATAACCTTAAATCCCGTAGGCATAGATCTAGGGCATCGCCACTTCTCCCTACGGTAGAGTACCGTAGGGATAGGCTATGCCTACGGGACATGGCACCTATGCCTACGGTACTGTACCGTAGGCATAAGCTGGTTTTCTTGTAGTGATGCGACACTTTTGTCTTATCTATTGACTTGGATAAGTTATTTTGAATGAATGTGGGACAGAGCTTTCAACGCATTCATTCAAAACTGTTTCAACTGAGGTTAAATCGGTTTTTGGACCGATTTAGCCTTGGATTGGATTGGAATTGCTTCTGGATTGATATTGGTTTTGCGACAGGTTTTGGACAGGATGTGGACAGGTTCTTTGACCTGAATTTTGTTTTTGCGAAATCCAGATTTAGCGATCGCACATTGCGGTCGCTAAACGAAATAAGTGCGATCGCTAATTTAACATTTCAAAATAAAAAAAAATTAAAAATATAAAAAATCATTAGCACCCTTGTGATCGCTAAATTAGTCGCGAAAAATAATAATATTTAAATTAAAAATATATTTAAAAAACTAATATCTAAATTCAAAACAATATTTAGCGATTGCACAAAATGGTGGCTAAATATAATCAACACGATCGTTAAATTTAGCGACCGATTAGTAAATGCGACCGCTAAATTTTAGCGACTAGGCCTATAGCGATCGCTTTTTGCGGTTGCTAAAATCGTTTAGCGACCGCCGTTAGCCTTTTCGCGACCGCTCTCTGCGGTGGCTAAAGGGCTGCTTTCTTGTAGTGTAAACCGGTTGACAATGTACCCTTTATAACATGAAACTAATCTACTAGGGCCAGTAGCAAGCAATTATAGACGAGCATCAACTCCATCCTGGCCGATCTACAAAAGAAACAATTTGCACAAGGTATTAAGTTATTAACTTGCATATACCATCTCACTATAATAGAAATGAGATGTACTTTTAGAACTTACACGCTTCCGGTACCACTCAGGGAACGCGTTGTTTCCCATTTTTTCAAGTTGTCCTTCTGATATCCCATAATTTGCTAATAACACTTCCTCGTCGTATTCACTGTATGTTATATACATCGTCGTTATATTATGATCTTGAACTATGAGAAGGAAGATATATACACAATTACTTACACTATAAATGGTGCAATTTCATTGCGATTCATGAGAGCGTACAATGTTGCGGCAATATACTCTTCGTCGGATAAATATCGACCACTCCTTGCTCCAAGTGCACGACCAAGATGCATGAATATGGAAAGACACTCTTCGAATTCTATGTCAACACTATTGTCATTACAACCAAGCCGATTCATCTTTGTAGCAGCATCAGTCTCAAAGTAATTGCTAAGCTCCTCAAGGATGTAAGCATCTGCAATTGAACCTTCAATGCGCGCTTTGTTACGCATCTTTTTCTTAAGGTCAAACATATACCTATGTAAGAAAGAAGTCATTTTCAGTAAACAACGCATGTGTGCGAGTATGAAATATAATTTAAAGATGGATGAGTGACATCACCTCTCAAATGGATACATCCACCGATACTGCACAGGTCCGCTCACTCTAGCCTCATATGCTAAGTGAATGGTCAAATGCTCCATCGAATTAAGGAATGACGGGGGAAAGATTTTCTTTAGCTTGCACATTGTCTCAATAATATTTTTCTCAAGAATCTTAACATTACTCTCTCAGAGCACCTTTGAGCATTAATCGCGGAAGAAATGGCTAAGTTCAGTCAATGTTTCATTTACTGGCTTCGGCAAAAGGTCACGAAAGATAATTGGAATAAATCTTTGCATGAATACATGACAATCGTGACTCTTTAAACCATAAAACTTACAATCAGCAAGGTTGCAACAACGTGATATATTAGATGCATAACCATCTGGCAGCTTCAATTGTTTAACCCATTCACACATCTGTTGTATCTGCTTTTTATCCAATGTATATATTCCTTTGCCAACACCATCTTACCATTAACCATTCGTGGATGCAATTCATGCTGTATACCCATCATCTACATATCTTTTCGTGCTTTTAGGTGATTTTTTATTTGCCCTTGAAATTATGTTGTGGTGGTAATTATGTTGTGGTGGTCCTTGCATCTTTGAGGTGTCTTAGACACATGATCTAAGCATGAGCACTTTAGTTTCTTCCATCTGCAAAGTGGATATACTCTAAAAATAGTGGTGGATGACACAATTCTTAGAAGAAAGGAAGATGCATAAACCTAAAGGATTCAAATCTTATAACCCCGGTCACAATTCTTAATTCTTCTTGATATATAAACAAGCAAGGATTACTATTAAAATCACTTAGAACAACCAATGCGCATGCAATATGGCAACACCAACCCTCTAACTACTTTTCTATAGTCAGAGCAGAGTACTCCAAATCAACCCAGCAGCCACATGAATCAATAAAATGTTTGCGTAAACATGAAAATAATGCCCACAAACCCATGTTCCTAAATTTTGTTCCAATCATTTGATTCATGGACAATTACTCGAAGCAAAAATAAATAAAACAAACCCAAGCAGAGCTTATAAACTGGGTAAATAAGTTGAATGAGAACATAGAGAGGTAAGAAATCCAACCTTTGGATGGGCAGCGATTGAACTGAGAGTGGTGAATGAACATTTGTTGGGATGGCAGCCACGGTAATCACTGCAGTAATGGGGACGGCAGCGACAAGGAACGATGGCGAGGAGCTTCATAAACCCTGTTTGAGGCGACGCTGGCGTTGGGCAGTCAATTGGAAGGTGGGGGATGGGGGTTCGGGGAGAGGTGACGCACCGACAGTGCTAGCGTTGGGCTATTGAGTAGCTAGAGAAAGAGAGAGATTAGGGCTCAAAAATAAGATTTTATACCTTCCATTTAGCGACACCGAACATCAGTCACTAAAAGCGGTTGCTAAATTTAGCGACCCATTTTAGCGACGTGTAGGTGATCGCTAAAATTAGCGACTGCAATAGCGACTGATTTTAGCGACCGATAAATTTAGTAATCGCATTAACCCACCAAAATAATTTTTTGACCCCGCCAAATTTTGGATATATGTAGCAACCACTGAGAAATGCAGTCGCTAAACTATACATTAGCGATCGCTTTTCCTGACGGTCGCTTAAGGGACAGTTTCTTGTAGTGCATGAATGATTGTAAAATTTTAGATGCATACAATTTACGTGTGTGCATTGCACGTGATAGCCACTAGTCATTATAAAAGAAATACTTAAAGGCTTTGTCAACCAACCGGGGTGAGAAATGGACATTCTCCAAATTGTATAAAGCTAATGTGGATGCACAACTAATACTGAAACTTTAAGTTGTAAGCTAACTGACAAACATATTTCCTATGCTAAAAAAGTTACAATTACACCCATCAATACACGGGCCTTAAGCCCGATTTATCAGGTTCGTGTTAGAATCCTTGAAAATCATGTCACAATCCTTGATGATTTTGTAAGGATCCTTTTAGAATCCTAACTCCACCAATATGGTAACCACCAAATCTGTAGCTGACCAGGGTTAACCATGAATCATAATTGCCACGTGTTGTATGATGACTGGAGGTGTATTTTTAGCTATATCATAATGCCCCCCACTTTCTTAGCAAAAATGTTTGGTTGAGAAAGTGTACTCCAGATGTCTTGAGACACGCATCCAATTTTTGACAGACTTTTCTCCCTCTTATAGGTACGCAATATATATATATATATATATATATATATATATATATACATACATATATATATATACATATATATGTGTGTGTGTACACACACACACACACACACACACACACACACATATATATATATATATATATATATATATATATATATATTAGCGCCTCGCTGACCAAATAGTGCCTAAGAACCAAAATTCTTATCTTTGGTTGCGTAAATAGCATTCTAGAATTTTTCAAAATTTTTTGAGACCTTAAAAGCCCCAAAAATGATTTTCTGCAGTTTCTAAGAATTTTTCCTTTTTTTGTGGGTCGGGAAGCGGGCTCGGACTAAGATTTGTTCGGATTTTTTCTGCTCGGACTATGGGCCTAAGCTGAGAAGGCCTCATCTTTTTTTCATATTCGGTCAGTAGGGATGTCAATTTCATCCGCACCCGCCGGATATACGCCCCACTCCGATCTTATACGAGTGGATCGTTTTGACTTTGGTCGGGTCGTGGTGCGGGTATAGTAATGAAATTTCAAACTCGTAGCGGGTGCGGGCTGGATTTGGCATTTAATCTAACCCACCTCGGTATCCTAACCAAATATATAGCCCTGTTCAATCTGAGCCGTTCATTTCTAATTATATCAAAGGTGTGGATAAAACCCTAACACACTTTTCTCCTATTTCTCTTATTCTTTCTTCTCATCGTTTCTTCCGCCGCACCACACTCTTCCATGGGATGAAGAAGAAGCACGTCAGGTGAGCTTCCTTGCATAGGATGAAACTTAAGCCTATTAAGGTGTTGTTGAAGTGTTTGTGAATTAGTTTTACTATTTTCATCTTTTTGGTCATGTAGGATGAGAATTGCTCATTTATTGGAAATAGAGAAATTGAATCACCTGATGATAATTTGGATGCTCTGGGCATGTTGTTTACAAATAAGAATCTGACATCATGTCTGAAGAAGGTTAGTCCCTCTGCACCCCCAATGCCGGCATACACGAAGTGTTCATATGACAAGGAAGAGAAAGTAGAAAACAAGGACCCATCATCAAATGGCAATGAAGTGAATGAAATCTCTTGCCTCTGGCCGGAACAACAATTGAGGGAATTAGTCCTTTAGGATGCTACTCAAGGAAAATCAAATTGTGCACCCTTTTGCTTAGGAGTTTGTTCTGAAACAGAATCTCGGACTCCATATCTTCGGTTTGCAATGACGAGAGAGAAAATCTTCATCACTTCGAGGCAGATCGCGATGGGGGCGGGTTTTTTTTACGGTCCATCGAATCGGGGATGGTATTCTCATCCCTTGACCCGATGGCGGGGCGTGGCAGAGTCATGGATTTGTGCTACTGGGGCGGGTACGGATATTATGGAATCTGCATCCGATCCACCCTATTGCCATTACTATAGGTCAGCGTGCTCGGACCATGAACCTGAGCTGAGAAGGTCCCATCTTTTTTCCCTATTCGATCAGTAGGCTCGGATCATGAAATGCTCGAACTATGGTCTAAGCTGAGAAGGCGCCATCTTTTTTCCCTGTTCTGTCAGCGGGCTCGGACCACAATCTTCTCGGACCTGCTCTGCAGGCTTGCTGCCCGGACCTGATGGCTACAAAAGGCACAATGAACTCCAACTCCTTATCAAAAGAGTTCTACTGTGCTCGAGAAAGGAGTGGAACCCCTGACCTCGTGCATGTGGGAGACGTCCAATGACCACTGGGCTGCTCGGTCACTTTAAGTAAATCCGAGCAGAAAGTTACCTAAATTATGACTGCAAAACTTGAAATGTCCATAACTTCTTGCTCGGACCTGTGTTTGAGGTGAATCTTTTTTTTCAGGTAATTTTTCGAGCTCTATCCATAGAAAGTCTCCTTTTCTTCATGAAGAGTTCAACCAGAAGCTCTACTTAAGAAAATTCCTTTAAGATCCACTCGAGAGCTTTCTTTAGTCAAACTCCTTGGAGTTTTCATGGGCTCTTGAGAGCACAACGGGAATGGAGTTAGGATGTCTGTATGGCCAATGAGCTCAGCCATCATTCTGCTCTGACATGGCTTGTCCGAGCTCAATGGGTTTGTTCCCAATTTGTTCGGGCATGATGCTTTGGTCCCTTTGTGCTTCGTCCGAGCACAACAGGTATGAAGTTGGTACTCTGCTCGGGCAGAGTACTCGAACGTCATTCTTCTTGAATAGATTTCTCGGTGCCTTCGTGCTTCGTCCAAGCACAAAGGGTATGTCCTTTTTGTGCTTTCTTTCAAGCATAAAGAGTATGGTCCTTTTGTGCTTCGTCCGAGCACAAAGGGGTATATAGTTGGCACTCTGCTCAGGCAGATGCCTTGGCCCCTTTGTGCTTCGTCCGAGCACAAGAGGTATGAAGTTGGCACTCTGCTCGAGGAGAGTGCTCGAAAGGAATTCTACTCAGGCAGATGCCATGGCCCTTGGGGGCTTTGGTAGCGCCTTCGGAAGTTGGTGATGTTAGTTCCCAGGCCTACAAGGATGATATCCTGGCGATGCCTCTGAGTCTTAGAGTAGATGTTATGTTTCTTTGTACTCTAGGCTCATTTGACATATTAACTAAGTACTTTTGATGCCTTTTGAGGGTTTGTAATTAGCTTTATAATATTTTCCACTACTCCTTTAGAGGGCGTTGGCCAATGCAGTTGTGTGTCAATGAGCTTGCACTATCCACATCTTACTTGCACTTATATTTACTTTGATGCGAACTCTTGTCGTCAATTAAGAGCTAGCAAAGAAGCCTCGCACTCTCGCTTGGCCAGGTTTTGAAGCAACAAAGTGTGATGGGGAGACGAAGTCTCATAAAGACTTTGTCGTTTCACGGGTTAGAACTATAGCTAAACCGATTGGATAGTAGTTGGGTACTATCTTATTACCTCTAGTGCTCTGCTTTAAAGAAGTACACATGTTGGAGGTAGTTTGACCCCAAGCTCTTAGGAGCTGGAATTGTTTATGAACTGTCTTGCTCGGCCGGCCACAAAAGGAAGGACTTAGCTCTCTACTTAGGCAAAGAGCTCAGACAACCTTCTGCTCAGGTAGAGGCGCGGTCTTCTTTATGCTTTGTCCGAGCATGAATGAGATGGAGTTGGCTCTCTGCTCGGGCAGAGAGCTCATATAACCTTCTGCTCGGGTAGAGGCATAGTCTTCTTTGTACTTCATCCCAGCACGAAAGAGACGGAGTTGGCTCTCTGCTCAGGTAGAGTGCTCGGATAAGCATTTTTTCAGGCAAGTGCCTTGGTTCTTTGGTGCCTCGCAGAGCAAGAAGGGACTGAAATAGGCACCCTGCTCGGGCAGGGTGTTCGAACACAAATCTGCTCGGGTGGATGCCTTGATCCTCTGTGCTTCATCGGAGCGCAATGAGAGTGAAGTTGGCGTGCTACTCGGGTAGGGTGCTCAGACTGCTATCTGTTCGAGCAGACACTGTAAGTCTAGTAGATACCTACTTAAGCTCTCGACAACCTAAGGACTTTTAATAGAAGACATCCACATGGCAACTCGGCTGGAGCAAGAGTGCGTAACTATTGTAACAATACGATCATGCTCAGGAAGAAGATTTTATTGCTTGTACATATAACTATTATGCTCAGGAAGAATATTTTATTGCTTAGTCATATCAGGATCGCAGAATACGTTGTGGGTGAGGCTTTTCACACCCAGAAGGACAAAACAAAATTAACATGTATTGTTCAAATAATTTATCACTATGTGATTTGGTTAAAGGAAATATCAAACAGAGAAATTTTTTTGTTCATGCCTAACTTATCATACTCATATATGTACAAAAAACCTAATATTTTGTTTATCATAAAAAAAAATTTGGCTTTGAATTAAGATTTGTGAAATTTTGTATGCAAGGCATAAATAGAGAACTATAGTTAAATCACATTTCCATATGGTTTTGTAATCGCCATTTTTCTTTTTATACTCAGGATTATTTATATCATTAATGTTGAAGTGTGCAAAATAAAGTATTCAAAAAGTAAAGCATGCAATAAATAAATAATTATATCATACAAAATAATAATTTCACTTTATTTTAATATGTTAGCACTAATTTTATTTTTGTCTAAAGAAGGGAGCTTCAGAAGTTAAACATTCAAGAAATTAAACACAACCATATATTCTTTTCACTATTTACTTACTCACAGTTGAATGAAAATTTTACCAATACTCTATCTATATAATTGTAGGCATCTACAGCTCGTGCAAATTAGTCATGCTATATTGATTCGACTTTAGTAGTTCCTCTTGAAACTGTCTCAACATTTTCTTGGTATAGACTTGAGCCGCATGAGCCTCCAAAGGTGAAAAAACTACTATGGCTCTTTCTCTGTAAACTGTAGTCGCGTAGGCTTCTCTCTCAAGGAAAAATTGCTTGTCAAGGGCTTTATGCATCTCTAATACGAACTCTTTTATACTTGAAGAATGGCCTACGTACCCATCAAAGAATGCATTAATACCTTCGCTTCTCGAGGTCGTAGTCATTCCGGCTGCAAAAAACTTTTTGGTGTAGGCATCGACCCACTGTGTCTTGATCTCATACAACGCTTGCAACCATTCATGATTGTGCAAATAGTAGTCATCCATTAACTTGGCCCACCTCTCCTCGAACACGTCTACCGTCAATGATTTCTTCACACATGTATTAAAGTCACTCTTGAATGTCGGATGGTTTGCATATACATTGTGAAGCCGTTCGGGATATTTGTTGCTTATGTGCCATGTGCACAGGACATGGTGAGTATCTGGAAGGACCTTACCGATTACATTTTTCATTGCCAGATCTTGGTCGGTGATGATGGTCTTTGGAGGAATATGATACATTGCTTCAAGCCACGTTTCAAATAACCACGTAAATGACTCCTCTGTCTCATCCCTAAGCAGGGCAAAGCCAAACAAGATTGACTGATAGTGGTGGTTCACCCCGGTGAACGGAGCAAAAGGCATAGAGTACTTATTTGTGCGGTATGTGGTGTCAAACGTCACAACATCGCCAAAATTTTGGTAAGCAGCTCTAGAACGGGCATCCGCCCAAAATATAGTACTAATGCGATTCTCATCATCCAGTTGGAGACTATAGAAAAAGCCATAATTCTCACTCTAAAGGCGCCTAAAGATATCAAGTGTAACTTGAGAATCACTCTTACTGAAAGGCTCTCTCCTTTGAGCACGAAGTTCATTTCGAAGGTCTACTTCGTTGAAGCTCAACTTGTCAATCCCCCCAGCCTAGCTTGAGAAAACCCCCATCATTCTAGAAAGTGGAATCTTAGCCTCGGCCATTGTAAATATCAATTGTCTGTGTGTCGCGCTTATTTGTTAGTGCTGATGAATTTGACCAATCTTACTAGGGGTCATCAACTGATGATTATGGCTCAACTCCACTCCCGTCACAACTCAATGGTTTTCATTTTTCCGGTGTACTGCATATACATGGGCCTTGCAGCCGGTACCAGAAAATGTGTCCCTTTTTCTTTGTCTTGTTGGTCCTTCGTCACTCATTCGAACAACCGGGGGTACATGCGGTGGTCCTCTATGACACTCAAATAGTCGGGAACAAATTTGGTCTGTATTCGCCCATTTTCTAGTCGTCTTAATTCTAACACCGAAACCTATCATTTTTTAATATACTTTATAGTATGCTTCAACTTCGTCCGGTGTTTGAAAATTTTGACCTTTGTAAGGTGAATCAGAATCTTCACAAAAATTATTTCCTCAAGTTGCATCCATATTTATATTGAAATCTAAAAAAAAAAAATTATATCATTCTCAACAAGTCATAGAATTAAATGAAATTTTTTGTAAAGAAACAGAAATAAAATGGAATGAAATCAAATCAAATAAAATGAAAAAGGCAAAACTTACAATGTAGTATTGTTGCTTTCAATTGCCTCCTCCTTCAAGATAATTGCTCCAATATTAGCTTCGAGATAATATCACCAAAGTTGGATAAACTAACTTCAAGATAGTGCAAGTAAACACTAAAATTTCGATAGTGAGTAAGGGGGGAGGAAAAAGAAAGAGAGAGATATATAGCCAGAATGAGAAAGTCTGAATGCGTGTGGAGAGAGAGAGAGAGACTCGTTAAGTAGAGGGGAAATCCCCCAACCGCTACTATTTGTGGCGGTTGGGGCATTAATTTTTTTAACTGGCAAAAGTGGGGGCAGCTGGGGGGTTTTATTAGGGTTTTTAAATGCATTTGTGGGGTAGTTGTGGGGTAGCTGGGGGTTTATTTAGTGTTTTTTAATGGGCTCGTGGGGTAGCTGGGGTTTTTTAAGGGTTCTTTAACGCACCTAGAGGTTGGGGATGCCTCACGAAATAAGCGGAATGAAATGACATGAAATTTCTGGAAAAAGACATGACATGACAAGGCATTATGAAAAAGGACATGACATGACAAGGCAAAAAAAAAGGAGGGCATGATGACAACCGCCACACTTAGTAGCAGTTGGGGAGTGCTTAACAAGAATGAAAGAAGCTGGAAAAAAGCTAGGGAAAGAAGCTGGAAAAAAGCTGGGGAAAGAAGCTGGAAAAAAAAAGGGGCAATGATGCCAACCACCACACTTAGTGGCGGTTGGGGAGTGCTTTTGGTGGGGCCTTTTCTCTCTTTGTGTGGCTACACGAAGGCAATGAAGCAGGGAAAAAAAAGGCAATGATCACCAACCGCAACAAAGTGTAGCGGTTGGGTGTACTCCCAATTGCTACATTTTGTAGCGATTGGGAGGAAATTCGTGGGCCCCCAACCGCTAGTCTTTCTTGTGGTTGGGGTTTTTTCGGCTTTTCGGGGTATTTTTTGTCCATTTTTGCAACCGCTTAAAAGAGCAGCGGTTGTAACTTTTTCAAAAAAAAAATCAGATCTAAGCCATCCCCGAGTACACGTGGACGGCTAGATTCATGGTGGAGAAATTGTTAGTTAGACGGGCTGGTTTTTCCACGGCCTGGACGTCCAGGCTTGTAGAAATCTTTGCCCATGTCCAGCCCATATTCTTGATGGGCTCAAAATTTGAGCCCACGTCCACCATGGTCACTATAAAATAACTTCATCCCCATATTTATGCGGGCTGGCATGGGATGTCCACGGGTTGTTTGGCCCAACTTGCACCCCTACGTCCAAGGCCTTAGGAGGCCGACTGCGATAAGGGATTAGGGAGGTAATCCCAAGGCATTGGCGAGGTTGACCCCGATAAGGAATTGGTGAGGCCGACCCCCAAGGCATTGGGGAGGCCAAACTTCAAGGCGTTGGGGAGGCCGAACCTCTGAGGGGATTGGGTAGGTCGACCCGCTAAGGGGATTAAGGAGGCCGACCTCCAAGGCATTGGGAAGGCGGACCCCTAAGGCCTTGGGGAGGCCGACTCCTCTAAGGGATTGGGGAGGCCGACCCCCAACGCATTAGTGAGGCCGACCCCACTAAGGGATTGGGGAGGCCGACCCACCACTTTTAACACTGAGGCTAAAAAGGAAAAGGAAAGGATAATGTGCACGTGGCTTGAGCATGCAGTTGGGTTTGACCGATTTATAGGCGTTCAATCTTGACCGTTGAAAATGCTGAAATGTCATGAAAAGTGGCCCGCGCAATGAAAAGCTATAAAATACCTCTGAAGGCTAGATCCAAGATCATCCAGTGAGAGTTCGAATCCTTATGATACCTCTGAAGGCCTAAAGGAGGAACAAAAGGTAACCACCAGTCTATGCATATGGATATCGAGTGACCATTCCCTTTTTGCCATTGTACACCTTGTGAGGATAAGTTGTCCTACCAAAACACTGCGCTAAACCCAAGAGGAAGAATGAGTTGGATGCTCTTCTAGAAAGTGACGCCGCACAAAGTATCACCCCTTGAAGACATGACTGACTAGATTACGAGGATAAGCCCATATTTTCCATGCTTGTTTAGCGAGTAAAGATTGATTACATATTGAGAAATCTCGAAACCCTAAGCCCCCTAAATATTTAGGAAGACAAAAATTAGGCCAAGCCATCCAGTGAATCAATTTCCTCGAAGTTTCACCCGACCACCAAAAGCGAGCTAAAATTTGATCCAATTGATAACATATCGAAACAGGAAGTTTATAAACAGACATGTAATTCACAAGGAGGGAAGAGAGTATGGATTGGATTAGACTAGCCGGCCCGACTTTATTTAGCAGAAGACCTAACTAGTGGGCACAACGATCTTGAACACACTGCACTAAACTGCCAAAAATCTCCTTTTTGGATGACGTTATGTCCAATTGTATGTCCAAGTATTTACCAAAAAATTCTGAAGCAAAAAATTCAAACTCCCTTTCTATGAAATTCTTGTTGTTGAGAAACACGTTAGGACTAATAATGAGGCTGGACTTTGCTCAGTTAATACATTGGCCAGAAAACAGGCGATACTCTTGAAGAACTTTCTTAACTTCCACAACTTCAGATATAACATTTTTACCAAGCTGAAGATAAAGATAAATATCATTGGCATATATTAAGGGTGGGATTGAAGGAGAATGTCTACCAACTTTAATCCCATGAATTTTCTCCAGATTTTCGGCCCAGGACAAACCTGCCGAGAGAATTTCTGAACAAAGAACAAAAAGAAAAGGAGAGAGAGGTCCCCTGTCCAATGCTACAATTCAATGCAAACAATTTCGAGGGTGCTCTTTTAATCAGAATCGAGTAAGTCTTAGAAGTTACACATTAGATTATTAGACGGATCCAAGCTGAAGGAAAACCAAAAGCAATTAAAACTGCTTGAATACAATCCCATCTAATCCGATCAAATGCTTAATTACTCACGTCTAGTTTGAGCGCCACCAAGATAACGCCTCCTTTAGTCTGGCGCCTCACACAGCCAGTAAAGTTCTTGAGCAATCATAACGTTATCTGAAAGACAACGGCAGGTACAAACGTATATTGAAATTTAAAGACTAACTCAGACATGATAGGCCTCAACCGGTTTACCAGAACTTTGAAAATTATTTTGTAAACCACATTGCACAGACTAATAGGCCTAAAGTCTGACGTCAATTCAGGATTGTTAGTTTTAGGTTCCGAGACAATAAAAGTATGATTGACTTTCTTAAGCATGCGACCAGAATTTAGGAATGAAAGAACTGCCCTCGAAATCAAAGGCCCCATAATATCCCAACTGCGCTTGAAAACTAAAGCATGAAAGCCATCAGGACTGGGAGATTTCAAATCAGATAACCGAAAAACTACACCTTTGATTTTAGCTGGAGTGAAGGATTGTTCAAGATGAAGCACATTTAGGACAGAAAGAGAATGAAGGCCAATATGAGTCAATTGATCGAGCAGAAATAAAACCACTCCTTTTTGAAAGATCTGGCGGCCAAAGTATGCTATGGAAGTAAGATGCAAGATGAGCTCTAATGGCAACTTCCTCAATGAGGAGGATACCTCTATCATCCTTAATAGAGATGAAATTATTTTTTCGACACCTAATAATTGAAGCGGAATGGGAAACCTTTGTATTCCTATCACCAAAACCTAACCACATTATTTTTAGCACTGAGCCCAAAACACTTCCTCACATGCTAAAAGGAAGTCCAGTTTACGATGAGTTAGAAAATCATTAAGCTGAGCCTCGACAGAAGAATCAACCTGCAATTGAGATGAAGCTAAATTCAAGCGTATTAGCTTAATCTGAACCTCAATATTGCCAATACTATTATGACTCCAACCTCATGCTTCAAGGGAAAGGAGGTGACTACCGGACAAGTATCACACAAGATCGGGGCATGATCAAAACGTTGAATACCAACATTCGTTGCTTTCGCATGAGGATAGAGCACTATCCAAGATGTAGAAGCCATCACTCTATCAAGTTTTTCATAGAGAAAACCTCGGTTAGGGGATCCCCAGACCCAAGTAAACTTTGAACCCACCTAACAAATATCCAACAATCCAAACTCGGCTAAGAAATCCTGAAAAATAGAGGCTCCCAGAATAGTAGATGGATGAGGACTAGATTTCTCTGAAGGCTCTAAAATATGGTTAAAATCACCACAAAGGCAGATAGGATATGAGAAAGGCCGCAAGAGGGAATCAAGACAATTCCAAGTACTCTCGCAAAGTGACACATTAGGATGGCCATAAACAAAGCCATAAAGATTCAAATTCTTATTCAAGCGCCCATAAATAATAGACAAACAAGCTGAAGTCCGCCATCCTAACCATAACCCTCCACCTAAACCCGCGGAATTAACCCCCCAAAAAAGACATGGAGCCGAACTCGTGAAATAACAATGCAACTGTAAGGTAAGCTGATTTAGTTTCCATAAAAAATACTACATCGGGATTATGAGATTGGATAAAAACGAAACGCTGTCTGAATTGTTGTGACTTGACCGATGCCGCCACAATTCCAGCAAAGAATTTTCATTGACCCACCTGTGGTTGGTTTGGCCCAACCACCAAAGCCAACAAAAAACTAACAAAAACTCCCAACAAAGTATAAAGTGAATCCCTCAACCCCTTATCTCACAGGTACACAGAAGTCAAAACCATGTAAAACTCCCACAGGGGCTTAAATGCAAAGGAACCCATGTAACAATTATCAACTCGATGCCTCAGGATATGCAGCATGCGAAATTATCAGTCCATACCTATAAGAGAGGACGGACGTCCTTTCTTAGCTGCCGAACTCAAAAGATCAAAGGGGAAAGGCATCTGGCCTCGTTTCTGAGAGCCCGCAGACGACGATGAGGAGCCTCCTGTAGAATCAGACCTCTGCCCCCCAACTCCGCAGAATTCATCCTACTGTTATCAAGCACACCCGAAATGCCTGCAAAGTTCTTCACCTCCAAGTGATTAATACCTTGCACTTGTTTATACTCAATGGTGAGAGTGTTACATCGACTAACTGATGAAGGAGCAACATGAGCTTGAACTTGGTATTTGTTTTGAAGGATTGTCCTATTGAATATGAATTCGATTAGCTGCTCGGCGTTTCCTTGAGTCTGATGACTAGAACTGACGGAACATATAGGAAATGAGGCTGACGTCGGTGGAATAGTTACTGAAAGATCACCAAAAGAACTTATTGGATTTACAACATGCGGTAAATCTTGTTGATGAGGAACCACCTCAATGTCCATTAATGTCGTATCTTCAGAGTGTGATAATTTCTTTAAAATGCAAGTTGTTGTATCCTTCGGTAATTCCTCATAAGAGGAGGAGAGAGAAGTATTGGATCCCACTCTGATATGCAAACCAGGAGAGGCATCGATGTGTGTTGGTGTAGATGGCTTCTCCAGACTCCTCATCTTCATATCCTTAGCAGGCTTCAAAGCAACAAAAGATAGTGTATGATAACGGCCTGTTGATGGGAATGGCCCGAATAAATAGAGCCTTATATGTCTGAATCAATGGGCCCAAAAAAACCTAGCCCACGTTTCCGTAACATATGTTCCTTTTCTGGGAAGATAGAATCAAAGAGAGAGGTAGCCACCTCCGAAAATGGTTTCCACGCGTCTTTCACTCGAGGAGTATGGAAACTTGCGGAATCACACGTGGCTGACATGTCAGAAGCCGGCAGGTTCACCGGAGAACCATCCATTTTCACCGGAAAAAACACCAATTCCGGCAATACCGAATTTTGCACCGAAACTCCTCTGGAACGGAGAAAAATTCAATTTGATTCAAGGAGGAATTTGAAGGGGCACGGTTCCATCTGAGGAAGAACACTTAACAATAGACGGTATAGCCAAAGATGGCGAATTCCCCGAGTCACCATGGATGCCTAATTTTGATAGATCTACTCTACTGCATCATCATAATGAGGCTCTTCCAACTCTTGATCAATGTATATATGACTCGTGCAATCCCAGCTTGAGTTGGCGAAAGCCCGAATTTTCCAAGAATACAATGGGCGATGTGGTTGGTGAAATAATTGCAAGGAAGGACGATGAGCATATCAATTTACCACCATTTCAATCCATTTTACATGGCTTGAGCAATGGAGCGTGTACAATCCTGATTGGCATGGTTAATAACCCCTCAATGATAATAAATCCGAAATAGTTTTTCATACGCAGCCCAAACCCATGTGGCCATGTCCCGTGCTCCCCTACAGTGCGAACAAAAGCCCCCGCCACCAAGGGATCATTAACCACCACTCAAACAAGAACCCTAAAGTAATCTCTTTGATTCTGGCTAGTAAAGGACCAGTCAATTGCTCGTACTTCACCAAACACACTACCAATCTGACCTGTAGCGTCATAGAAATACATCTCCACCGGAATTTCATTCACTCGAACCCGAAGATCCATAGTC
>JAVXUO010001827.1:0-37347 GCA_033065855.1 Escallonia rubra | reverse complement strand
TTTGGTGGTCAAAACTTCAAAAGATGGGCTAGCAAGGTATTGTTCTATCTTAAGTTGATGAAGGTAGTGTGGATTTTAACTGCCAAAAATCCAAAGAAGGTAGATACAAAAAATATGAGTGAGGAGGAGTTAGCGGAACATGAAAAATATGCAGCGAAGTGGGAAAATGATGAAGAAGATTGTCGTAATTATTTGCTCAATTGTCTTTCCGATGAGCTTTATGATTATTATTCTCACACTTACAATTCTGCCAAGAGAATGTGGAAAGCGTTGCAGCAAAAATACGACACCGAAGAAGCCGGAAAAAAGAAGTACGCGTGTAGCCGTTTTTTCAATTACAAGATGTCGGAGAATGTATCGGTTGTAGCTCAGACGCATGACCTCCAGATGATTGTACACGAAATCATCTCCGAAGGAATCAAAGTGGACGAACAAATGCAAGTGGCGGCCATCATAGACAAGTTGCCGAATTCATGGAAAGAGTTCCAAAAGGGCCTACGCCACAAGCAATCAGAACTGTCGATTGTCAACCTCATGGCGCGACTTCAAATTGAGGAGGAAGCTAGAAAGCAAGACAAGAAGAACGAAGCTCTTGCCAACAACACACATGCCAACCATGTCAATAGCCACCAAGGTAACGGTAATGCCAATGGTAATGGTGCTAAGGTAAACTTCCTAACGTCGAGTGATAGCGCTCCTAAGGGTCAAAATAATTTTCAAAGGCAAAATAATTTTTTGAATGCTAGAGGCAAGCATATGAAAAACAAAGGTTTTAAAAATCAACATTCTTCCTTTGCCTCGAAGAAATGGAATCAAGGCCAATCTTCCAACCGTGGAAATAGCAACAAGAAAAATAAAAATTCAAATAACAATTCTAGCAACAACAATTTTGCAAATGAAGGTTTTGCAAATGGTGCATGTTTTAGTTGTGGAAAACAGGGGCACCAAGCTAGAAATTGTCGTTATAGGAAATTCGGTTCAACGCCACAAGCTAATGTTACCGAAGAACCACTTGTTGCTATGATTTCGGAAATAAATTTGGTTGGAAGTGAAGAAGGATGGTGGGCCGACTCCGGGGCATCAAGACATGTTTGTCATGACAAAAATTTGTTTCAAAACTATGTCCCGGTAGAAAAAGACAAAAAGGTTTTACTTGGTGATTCTCATTCCATAAAAGTCTTAGGCATGGGGAATGTTGTTCTTAAGTTTACCTCGGGCAGAATTTTGACTCTTAAGGATGTGCTACATACTCCGGATATTAGGAAGAACTTGGTGTCCGGTTATCTCCTCAACAAGGCAGGATTCAAGCAAACATTCGAGTCCGACCAATTTGTACTATCCAAGAACGGTATGTTTGTTGGTAAAGGCTATGCATGTGATGGTATGTTTAAACTAAATGTTGAAATGAATAAAGCATCTACTTCCGTTTATATTGTGTCTTGTGTGAATATTTGGCATGCTCGTCTTTGTCACATAAATGGCAAATATCTTAAAGATATGAGTCATGTAGGACTTTTGCCTAAGTTGCATAATGAACTTGAGAAATGTGAATTTTGTAGCATGACCAAAATCACTAAACAACCTCACCACAAAGTTGAAAGAAATTCTGAATTACTAGAGCTAGTTCATTCAGATATATGTGAATTTGAAGGCATTTTGACACGTGGTGGAAAAAGGTACTTTTTCACTTTTATAGATGATTTTTCTAGGTACTGTTATGTTTATCTTATGAAAAATAAAAGTGATGCATTCGAAATGCTTACTGTGTTTATCAAGGAAGTAGAAAATCGTTTTGATAGGAAGATAAAAAGATTGAGAAGTGATAGAGGCATGGAATATGACTCCTTAGGCCTTATCACATATATCCAATCTTTAGGGATAGTTCATGAAACTACCCCTCCTTATTCGCCAGCCTCTAATGGCGTGGCTGAAAGGAAAAATAGAACCTTGATCAATTTAACTAATGCCATGCTTGCTAGCTCTGGTGCACCTAAGTATCTTTGGGGTGAAGCTCTCTTGACTGCAAACTATGCCCTTAATAGAACACCTAGAAAGAAAATTCTCAAAACTCCTTATGAATTGTGGAGAAATAGAAAACCAAATTTAGAACACCTTAGAGTTTGGGGTTGCTTAGCCTTTGTGAGGATTTCCGACCCAAAAATTCCCAAATTGGGAATTAGAGCATCACGTTGTGTTTTTGTGGGTTATGCTCTAAATAGTAAAGCTTATAGGTGTTTTGATCTTAAGAACAATGTTGTGGTTGAATCTATGGATGTGATATTTCATGAAGATAAGTTTCCTTATAAATCCAAAGATAGTGGGGGTGAAGAAACCGAAACCATAGAATCATCCCAACCTAGTCAATCGGCAAGTTCTTCGCAACCTCTTAGCGTAAGAAACGAAGAACATAGAAGGAGCAAACGTGCAAGGGTAGAGAAAGACTTTGGCCCTGACTACCTTGTATATAATGTTGAGGGAAGTCCTATTACCCTAGAAGAAGCTTTATCTTCACCAGACTCTGACCTTTGGAAAGAAGCTATAAATGATGAAATAGAGTCTCTAATGGCCAATAGAACATGGAAGTTAGTTGACTTACCTCCAGGTTGTAAATCCATAGGTTGTAAATGGATTCTAAGGAAGAAGCTTAAACCTGATGGTACAGTTGACAAGTTTAAAGCGAGGTTGGTAGCAAAGGGGTTTAAACAACGAGAGGATATTGACTTTTTTGATACTTTCTCACCGGTCACTAGAATAACATCCATTAGGCTTTTAATTGCTATAGCAGCAATCCATAACTTAGAGATTCACCAAATGGATGTTAAAACAGCCTTCCTAAATGGGGAATTAGAAGAGGAGATTTATATGGACCAACCAGAAGGTTATATCCAACCAGGGCATGAGAGCAAGGTGTGCAAATTAACTAAATCCCTATATGGGTTAAAACAGGCTCCCAAGCAATGGCATGATAAATTCGATCAATGTGTTCTAGCTAGTGGTTTTAAAGCAAATGAAAGTGATAAATGCATATACTATAAATCTGAAAATAGTGAGCATGCTATCATTTGCTTATATGTGGATGATCTTTTAATTTTCGGCACTAGCATGAGAATTATTGATTTCACCAAATCTTTGTTGAAAAAGAATTTTGAAATGAAAGATTTAGGTGAAGCTGATGTGATTCTAGGTATGAAAATTACTAGAACTCGTGATGGCATATTTCTTGATCAAGCTCATTATGTTGAGAAAATTTTGAGGAAATACAAATATTTTGATTGCAAAACTGCATGCACTCCTTTTGATCCTCAAAATCATTTATATCCAACTAAGCTTGATGTTGATGTTGTGAATCAAAAAGAATATGCAAGTATTATTGGTAGTCTGAGATATGCCACTGATTGCACAAGGCCTGATATTGCATATGCTGTTGGTGTTCTTAGTAGATTTACAAGTAAACCTAGTCTTGAACATTGGAATGCCATGTATCGTGTTATGGGTTATCTTAAAAGAACTATTAACCATGGGTTGATGTATCAAAGGCAACCAGCTGTTCTTGAAGGTTTTAGTGATGCAGATTGGAATTCTCAATCTGGAGATTCCATGTCAACAACAGGCTATGTGTTTACATTAGGTGGTGGAGCTGTATGTTGGAGATCCAAGAAGCAACAGATAATTGCCAAATCCACCATGGAAGCCGAACTAATTGCCTTGGCTTCGGCAAGTGAAGAAGCAGGTTGGCTACGAGATCTATTGTTCGAAATACCGATGTGGGAAAAACCCGTGCCACCTGTCTTGGTTCACTGTGATAGCACTGCAGCCATTGGCAGAGTGCAAAGTAAGTATTATAATGGAAAATCCAGATCAGTTAGAAGAAAACACAGTACTGTGAGATCATACCTTAGCAAAGGTGCGATCAATATTGATTATGTGAGATCAGGCGATAATCTCGCTGATCCACTTACAAAAGCTCTAGCTAGAGAAAAGATCTGGTATACATCGAGGGGGATGGGACTTAAGCCCAAGAATGTATAAGTCACCTATAAGGATACAACCTCCTAGGGACTGGAGATCCCAAGAACTAGGTAAGGAGACCAACGAATTATAGAGTGACTGGTGTTGTACATGTACTACTTTTGTCTTATGACAATGTCCCTCCCTATGGTGTAAGTACATGTTTCTCGTAACGATATTGGAGGATGAGATTCATTGTAATCTCTTAATGAGTTCTATAGCCCATACGGGTGGGATGTAATAGTTACGAGAGCATCCTTGATAGACTCACCTATATGAGTGTGGAAGTGAGGCCGCTTCCTATGAGAATCGGGCTAATTCTCTAGAGCACTCATGAAAACTGGGATAAAGCACATGGCCGTAACGTGCTGGCTTATGAAGCTTGGTATAGGATACCTTGAGTTTCATGTGTGTGACGTCTTCTACGTATCCTTAAGTAGCCATCGTTTCAAGGCTGAGTCCACTTTGGCTCTAATACGGGAAGACTGAAACACTAAGTGAAGGTTTCAAGGCAGAGCCACTTTCACAATGCATGAGACTCTCACCTTTTGCCCACTGTCTAAGTTGTGAATTTTTTATTAAAATAAGTGGGGGATTGTTGGAGTATTTTAACAAAAAAATTCTCTTTGTTTTCAAGATTGGTTTTGAAAAAGCCTTCAAGTTTTGAGTAAAACCATAAAGTGCTTTAGTCCCACATTGCTTGAAAATGGAAAGAGAAAACTTTCTTACATACTTAAACTTTTGGAAAGTTCTTATCCCACATTGATTCTTGTAAAGAACTTTAAGGAGTATATATAGTAACACTCCTTGGCCTTTTTGTAAGTTGTGCTTGAGTCTAAGACTCGCACGCGCATGGGGGGAAGGACAAGTGGGGGAAATACGAGTTTCTGAAATTTACGGATGCTCTGTGGCAGCATTCTGGCCTCCCCCAGAATTCTTATGGGACTGTAGTGAGTCTATATATACTGCAAAATATACGGATGCTCTGTGGCAGCATTCTGGCCTCCCCCAGAATTCTTATGGGACTGTAGTGAGTCTATATATACTGCAAAATATAGCTGTTGGGCAACAGTCATATTATTCATTACCCTACCCTCCAACAGTCATGTTTTTATTGCAGCATTTTATTTCTGAAATGAATTTCGGATTTATTTCTATGTAACAGCTTTTCAACAGCTCTTTTTCTTCACCTATAAAAGGAGACATCTTCCTCACTTTTCAACACACAACTTTCAAGCTCTCTTTTCTGATTTCTAAACACTTAGACTTGTGGGCATTTTGGTAAGGTATCGAGTGAAGCTTCTGCTTCATTCGTTTGTGCAGAATTACGAGTGAAGCAACAGTGAAAGCTGGGCTGTTGTATCCCGGAGGCGACGCGTTAATAACCTTGCTGCACCGGTGGTAATTCTCCGAAGGGGCGCGAATCGTCTTAAGAGAGCGACCTAGTCCGCGCCTCAGCCAGCTGTTTTATACTAAATTTTTGGAGTTGTTATTTCCTGCTTCTAGCAACATTTCCAACAGTTTTGTCATCACTTCAAACATTCATGCTCACACTGAATTTCTGCTCGTCCATCACTCAACTTCTCAAGTTCATCGTAATGCAATGTTTGACATGAATGACCAAAAAAAATATTTATCGAATGAGTGAACCGTTTTAAAATTGTTGGAAATAATTCAAAGAAAATAACGTTTCTTGTTAGTAAGCTCATAAACAATGAAACTTCAAAAATTTAAGTGTGCCGTTGCTTCCCTTACCAAGAGGTATGAAGAGTATATTTACCTCGATGTCTCTTTGATATTGCGATGATATTCTTACCGACCAAACGTGTTGAAACGATTTAAATACGCTTACCACATAACATAGTGGGTTCGGAAACATACCGTATGAAGTCTCCGAAAATTCCGATGTAGGATCCTTGTTGTTACGAGCCTCCAACACGCTTGATCTTTATCGTAGGTACGAAAACGGCTACTAGAGTCGAGTTCTTCGTCCACGAACCAAATCCTAGAGCTTGGTGATTGCTCTAGAGAGAGTGCTATAGAGAGAGGGATTATTACTATGACTTCTAACTTATTGGGATATCTCTAGCCTTTATATAGAGATACAATTAGAGACTGACTTTACCTCAAACGCTTAGGAGATAAATATCCTCTAATTAACTGTAATAATTCAGACTAACAAATACACATTATCTGTTAGTGGGCGGATAATGGGTCCATTGACCCAATTTATTAACAGCTCTCACTCGCCCACACACAGGGCAAATAAATCGTACAGTCCCTCTTTATCTCTCGTCCACTCATCTCCTCATACAGGAAATGGAACGTGCGACCTACGAGAAAGGATGTCCAGTTGAGGAGTATTGTATTAAGTTATCACCAAACTAACACAATACATCACTCCAATAAATCTCGTATGTACCCCAGATAGTTCAACTACACCAGATTAAACACTCTCAAATCCCTCATAATGAGTAGTGTTAAACCTCTCATATGTTATGTATTCATGACTCATATCGAAACGAAAATCGACAAAGTCGCCCGGGCTATGAATCACACAACATGGTGTAATATTGAACTTTCTTCCCAAAGCCCTCATGTCATTCCAATTAGACCCAACCGCTTTCCTAGACATGCCCCGCGAGACCGCATCATCCATGATCCAAGGGTACATGCTAAAGTAGCGACATTGAGTATATCCTCTTCATGACATAGTCTAAGGTGAGAAGGGTACTACGTAGGATCAAAAGTATTTCGATCCAAGTGGCTCACACAGTGACGAAGCAGGGATTTATTCATCACTCCCACTTTCGGTCTGCATTTAGCACATGCAGTATGATTTGCATGCTATGGCGTAACCCGCAAGGGCGTGTCACATAAATGTATAATAAAATACGCCATACGAATCTAAGTCTAGTCGCTGTACAAGCGCCTAACCTGAGTTTTTCAGCCCAGTCACTCTCATAGTGCCTGCCTGAAATCTCACATTCGGCTATAAACAGGCTACATAGAGTTGTGGAGATACTCTATGATCGACCTACATTTTTAGGTCTCATCTTAGCTCCAACTAAGGCGACATGTTTGCATTACAAACTGTATCATCTTATTCGCCCACTTGGTGCCTAAGACAATTATGTCTCATCTTGCTCGCTATCTTAGCGCCAAGGTGAATTACCCGTGTGAGTGGGTCAATTCGAGCCTGGTGACACTCTCAATAAGGATGTATATGTAATCACAAAGATTATCCATTCATTCCAAAATAAACTCAAATCAAGGAACGAAAAATAAATATAATAAATGTCAAGTACATAAGATGCCATAAACATATCAAAACCTACGGAGTCCCATACTCCTAATGTGAGAAAGGAAAACATCTCTAGCAATGGGCTTGGTCAAAGGATCAGCCACCATTCTGCCAGTAGGTATATGCTTCATGGACACCTCTCCTTGCGCAACTAAAGCTCTAATGAAGTGATAACGAAGGCCAATGTGTTTGGCCTTCCCATGATATTTGGGGTCCTTTACAAAATCTAGGGCAACTGTATTTTCACAGTGAACAGCGACAGCCTCATCTATATGAGCTGTAACCTTTAGAGTCTGTATGAATGACCTCAACCAAACAACTTCTTGAACTGTTGCTGAACAAACAACATACTCCGAGTCCATCGTGGATAGGGCGATGCAAGACTTTTTCTTGCTGCACCAAGAGATAGCTCCACCTGAAGTGGATATACGCTTATCTCTATCAGCGCCCCAATCTTCTCAGTCTCAAGTCTCCACCATGGTAACACAGGACGAGATCAGCAGTTCCACGTAGGTATCGAAGAATCCTCTTCACCGCATTCCAATGAGCGGGTCCAGGATTACCCTGATAACGACTCACCAGTCCAACGGCATAGCAGATGTCTGGACGCGTACACAGCATAGCGTACATCAGACTTCCTACTGCAGCCGCTTAAGGCACTTTGGACATCCGATTCTTTTCCTCATCATTCTTTGGGCATTGGTCTATGGTCAAAGTACACGCCTTGTCCATTGGAGTGTCTATGGGTTTTGAGTTATGCATACGAAATCGTTCAATGACTTTCTTGATGTATGTCTCTTGAGACAAACCGAGAAGTCTCTTTGAACGATCACGTACGATTTTAACCCCGAGCACATAATTAGCTTCTCCCATGTCCTTCATCTCAAAAGTTGAGGACAGCCACTGCTTAGTGGCGACAATGGAACTCATGTCATTCCCAGCTAAAAGAATGTCATCCACATACAAAGAAAGGATTAGAATATTTTTCTTGGATCGTTTTACGTAAACTCAATGGTCTTGTTCAATCATTTCAAAACCTATAGAGGTAATGGCATGATGAAACCTAAAGTACCACTGCCTAGACGATTGTTTGAGACCATATATAGAACGTTTGAGACGGCAAACTTTGCGCTCATGTCCTTTGACTTCAAAACCCTCGGGTTGAGCCATATAAATCTCTTCGTCTAGTTCTCCATTGAGAAACGCAGTCTTAACATCCATATGAAAAAGTTCTAAATCCTGTTGGGCGACAATAGCTAGGATCAGGCGAATTGAAGCAAATCTCACCACTGGGGAGAAAGTGTCTTCATAGTCCACACCCCGCAGTTGGGTATAGCCTTTCGCCACAAGACGTGCCTTATACTTGTCAATTGACCCATCTGCCTTGCGCTTGACTTTTAAAACCCACTTGTTTCCAATAGTCTTGCGCCCTGACGGAAGGTCAATCAACTCCCAGACCTGATTCTTTTCCATTGAGCTCAACTCATCCTTCATTGCAGCCATCCACTCATTTCTAGCAGATGAAGATAAGGCTTCTTCCACAGAAGTAGGCTCGTCTTCATCATTTGGAGTGCACATAAGAATTTCTCCGTCAATCTCAAAACGACGACGTGGAACTCTTCCTCGTGCACCTCTACGCAGTTGAGAATCTTGTTGACCTAATGGTCCTTGTGGTGTGCTCCCACTGTCTGGGATACTCCCACTAGGTTGAAGGTCACTTACACTATCTTCAGCGACAACCGGACGAGGAACTAATTCCCCACCTTCGCTTGAAGATGGTAAAGTGGGTTCAACATCCTCTAACTCATAGAGGTCAAGATTCTTACTCGCGTCTCCAATGCTAGGAAAATCACTCTCTATGAAATCGACATCACGAGACTTTATTTCAGTCCTTCCACCATTTGGATGTTCACCATACATCACATAGCCTTTAGAGTTTTCAGAATACCTTAGAAAGATACTCTTATTTGCTCTGGGCCCTAGTTTCCCATACTTATGAGAAATGCTGTGAACATAACCTGCTGAGCCCCATGGGCGCAAGTTATCCAAATTTGGCTTTTGGCCATTCCAAAGCTCATAAGGGGTGGATTTGACTGATTGTGAAGGCACACGATTAAGTATATAGGCTGCAGTCAAAAGGGCATCCCCCCAAAAAGATATTGGAAGGTTTGCTTGCGCCATTATAGACCTAACCATGTCTAACAATGTTCTATTCCTTCTTTCCGCAACACCATTTTGTTGTGGAGTATTAGGAATAGTAAGTTGCCTGCGTATCCCCTTTTCCTCACAAAACTTTTTGAAGTGATCTGACAAATATTCGCGTCCCCGGTCAGTGCGAAGAGTTTTTAAATTCTTCTCTTTCTGATTCTCAACCTCTGCTACAAAGCGTTTGAAACAGTCCAAAGCTTCATAGCGGTGAGATATCAGATACACATAACCATATCGCATATAATCGTCTATCAGTGTAAGGAAATAAGAGGCGCCATGGCGTGCCTTTACACTCATAGGTCCACATATGTCAGAATTAACTAGCTCAAGTGGTTGAGTTGCTCTCACAGTCTTTCCAAAAGGCTTCCTGCATGCTTTACCGGCCAAACAAGCCTCACAAGTTTGTAGATTGACTTTTGCGAGTGGGCCTAAAAAGCCTTTTCTAGCTAAACGAGTCATTCTATCTTGGCCTATGTGGCCCAGCCTCGCATGCCAGGTGGTAGAATCATTCATAATATTATCATTCACAACATAAGAATAAGAGGACTGAGAATCAATTAAATCCAATTGAAAAAGATTATCCATGCGAAAACCATGTCCGAACAAAACATCATCCAAAAAGATGTCCAACTTAACATCAGCGCTTGCCGTTTGCATTGCGCGAACACCCTTGCGTTTCTTTATTTTCCCTTCCTTTGGCGCAGAAGTGCTAGCCTCGCCTTTCTTACTTTGTCTTCCGCGCTTGCCATTTGCATTGCGCGGTCCCTCTTGGGCGACATAAGTTAGGGTCTTGTCAGCGTCTCGAGTTTCGGCCTCAAGGATGACATGCTGTGAAACATCAGAAAAGTTCTTGATGTTTTCACTGTGGGTCAATATCTGTTTCATATTGGCCCATGAGGCAGGAAGGGACCTTATGACAGCTCTGACTTGCTGCTCATCTGTGAGCGCATGTCCAGCATCCCTCAGCTTACCAATCATATTGGACATCACCCTTAGATGCTCACTCGTGGTATGCTTAGGGTCTTTTGTGTATTCCTCAAACTTGATCACAAGGCTACGAAGCCGCGTAGTTGAGGTTCCACCAAAATTGAACTTAAGCTGCTCCCATAAAGCTTTGCAAGTTGGAAGTTCATCATACTGCCCAATTAGATCATTTTGCAAGCTGCTCAACAAGGTGTAGCGCGCACTACGATCTTTCTGATTCCACTTCTAGTAGGCAGTGTGGTCTCTTAGGGGTTGCGCCTCAGTTGGCGCGACCATCTCCTTGGTCAAGTGCTCCTCGAGCTCTTGTTCGTTCAGCATGAATTTCATCTTTTTGTGCCAAACGTCATAATTATCTCCGTTAAGTTTCTCACCCTTAACGAGACCAGCTATGACATTTTTGGTGGCCATTATATTCACTACATTAGATTGCGCAAGGAAAATACATTAATTATACATCCTTCTATTTATTTCAAAAAATCCAAATGAAAAACATAATCCTTCCTCACATCATGAAATCGAAAATCTGCTAAGCTCATAATCATCTCCCATGTATGTGAGTTAGGAAAAATATTTTTCAAGTAATTTTTCGCAATAAATTTCATCATCATATAAGCCACAATGTAATAAATCATCCACATGATAATTTAGAACAATATAAAATTGCACCATGCAATTAAGTGTGCAAGGACTCCATTGAGCCCTGTTGGCATTCTAATAACTTATGCTAAGAAAATCCTGGCTTGAATAATGTGCGTGCGAAATTACATCCCCGTACAAGGCTTTCTTGAAAAATACAGGGAAATAATAGATTACATCATCTTTGAGAATCCTACTACAAACTACTCCAATAAAACAAATGGAGATGCCGCACAACACATTATTCTCAAAAGAATTTTCTTAAAACAAAATTAAACACATTAAACATAAGTTTCTTTAGAATGCAATCTAATATCCATCCATTTATCCTAAAACTAACATGCTCAAATAACAAGTTAAAGGGCAATAAAAATGGATGAATATGCCACATTCTCCTTCCAAGGAAAACGGGCGACAAGGCCTTGAAAAATAAATGGTTTAATAAGTGTGGGCTTACCAAAAACCCAACATATATACCTCAAAAGTATATTTAAACCATAATACAAATCAAGGCAAGCATGTAACAAATTAGACATAATTTATCTATGTCATATAACTCTCCAAAAATATTTATTGCTACTCACGAAGTGCAAAAAATAATATTTACGCATTATTCGTATTTTTTGGAACCACAAAAGTACCACAAAAATACTCACAAATGACCAAAAATCGAGAGATAAATTCTTAAAAGATGACAAACAGTAAATTTGACTCTAATATATCCTCTGGAATTAAAGAAAAATTCTGTGTGTATAAAACAAAATTTTAAAGCTAATTTTCCATAGAAAAAATCGTTTAAAAATTATAACGAATACATACAGAGGGTATAAAAGTAAATTTAATACCATAGAAAAATTTCAGAAGCCAAGAAAACACTCCACTCGCCGGCGGTGATGTCAGAACCTACCGGAAAACACCTGCACGCGCCTCCATGCGCCGCCATGCGTGTGGGACAGCTTCTGATCTTCTAGTCATGCGCGTGGCAGACACGCGCGCGTGGTGGAGCGTGGGAGAAGCCGGCACGTTGCAGCAGCCTTGGCTGCGCGCGTGAGACGCGTGACAGCGCGACTTGACGCGTGGACAACTGTCTTGGCGCGTGGCGCGCTTCTGCGGCTCGGCTTGAGCGCGTGTCGCGCGTCGGCGGCTCGGCTTGAGCGCGTGGCGCGCGTGTAATACTGTTCATCTTCTTCGGAAAAACCCTAATTTTTCACAGCCGCCGCCATGTCGCGATGCCAACTTTCGAAGGCCATATCTCTCTCGTTTTTAAGCCAAATAATGCGTACGATATATCGTTGGAAAGCTTATGCGACATAGATTAATTGTGCACCAACCGATCATGATAATAACTGAATATCATGCTCCGAATTTGAGTCCCAAATCTCGAAAAAACCACAGTTTCTTGGAAAAATAAAATCGTGATTTCTCACAAATCATGTATCCAATAATCACGAAAATTTACGGAGTTCATCCTCAACCATAGGAGAACAAAAACATATAATTATTTTTCAGAAAACATGCTCAATAAATTTCGAATTTTAATAATGGGTCTCATACATGTATCCGGAAAAAATCGCAACATGCATATAACTTATTCTAGCATGTTAAAGGCGAATCAACAAGTAATCATGCTCTGATACCAATGTTGAAACGATTTAAATACGCTTACCACATAACGTAGTGGGTTCGGAAACATACCGTATGAAGTCTCCGAAAATTCCGATGTAGGATCCTTGTTGTTACGAGCATCCAACACGCTTGATCTTTATCGTAGGTACGAAAACGGCTACTAGAGTCGAGTTCTTCGTCCACGAACCAAATCCTAGAGCTTGGTGATTGCTCTAGAGAGAGTGCTATAGAGAGAGGGATTATTACTATGACTTCTAACTTATTGAGATATCTCTAGCCTTTATATAGAGATACAATTAGAGACTGACTTTACCTCAAACGCTTAGGAGATAAATATCCTCTAATTAACTGTAATAATTCAGACTAACAAATACACATTATCTGTTAGTGGGCGGATAATGGGTCCATTGACCCAATTTATTAACAAAACGGAATACCATTCTTAATACGAAACGTCCTGCTTGAGTCATACAAAAAGAAGTATTTTTCCAGCTAGCGAGGTTGAGGCGCGGACTAAATCACTCTCTTTAAGACGGTTCGCGCCTCTACGATATATAACCAGTGCAATAGGCCTTGGCACGCCGCCTCCAGGATACAACAGCCCAACTTTTCTACATTGCTGTAACTTCTCTTAGCTTGCACAACTAGAGAAGCGGAAGCTTCACACAACACCTTTCTTTTTGTCCAAAACATTACTAGAAGTATATGACCAAAATCAAAGACACCAGCTCGGCCATCATATTACAGGAAAATATATCTATTCCTGAGAATCATCGTACCAGTGTATACTAGTATAAAACCATCTTAATGGTGTGTGGTGAGGAAGGCTCAAAACAAAGGCCAAGCTTAACAAAAAGAACCATTTTCCTTTGTAGCCGGGATAATCCAAGCGAGACTTCTCATCTTGTTTGAAAAAATATGATTGGAAACTCAACCAAGCCTTTGTCAACATAAGTAGTGAAATGGAAAATGTAATTGATGTGTCATTGATCGATAGAGTTTAAAGAAGGTTTTAGACATCATTTAAGCCCAATAAATGTGCAAAAATGTGGCACATTTAAATTATAATGATGTGACATTATGGTACAAAATAAAAATTTCAAAACACATGTAATCATTACACTTATTGACTAATTAAGATAAATAAGTACACTAGTAATTTTTCAAATACGCAACCGCCAAATTATGAAGGGATATAAACAAAATTATTAGTCAATAATTAACTATGATTAACTATTAATCTCTTTTTTTATTAAAATACTCCAACAATACGTACAAAGGAGTCTCCGTCTGTCGGTCGGGCTCTTTTTCAATTACTAGGGTCGTCATCTTCATTTTCATCTACAGGACAAGGACTCAGAGTGTGCCGACGAGTGATTCGGTCGGGGCAGTTGAGGTGGATGCGCAACCCGTCTGCTCTTGCTCGTCATACGTCACAAGGTGGACTCCGATCTCCTTCACTTCAAGAACTCCATCCAGAAGATATATGGAAACAGTCACCTTATCACCACCTCTTAGGTTATAACTACCACATTTCCAGATGCTGAACCATATCATGTGTTCATCTGGTTCTGGAATGCCGTAAAACATTGGCCTATGGCTGACTTTCATATCCTTGGTCTCGATGATTGTACAGAAATCAATCCAATCGGGAAAAAACGAATAGGCGCAGTCCGCCATAATCTGATCCCAGGTTAGTCCATTTGTAGAATATGCAGAGCACACATTCAAGCTATGGATCTTCAGATTTGGAGGCACGACAAACGAAACAGAATGACCCTCGCTTTTAATTCCGAACCCACTGGGAATTCCACACCCAGGAAAAAACACGCTGAATATACCATCAGACATATACAGCCCCTGGAGGTGCACCATACAAGTCAAATTATTACACTAGTGTTTTCTGTGCCATCATTCACCCACCCACACACACAACAATACAGAGAGAGAGAGAGAGAGAGAGAACCTTAACGGGGCCTTTCCTCTGTTCGATTGCTGAAGTGCTGTACAACGTCACCTCTCTGTCCAGACTCGCTTGCAAGTCATGCGAGTGCAAATAGTTGGCCGTTTCTGCGTCCATATCTTCTAGTGGCTCCAACTTGAACTGATTTGCTATCTCAACTAGTTTGTCACATCCCGTTGCGTCTATCTCGAATTCTTCTATTGGTCCAGATATTCTTTCCAACAACGAGCAGTCATGTACCTCCAAGGTCCTTATACCGGCTTGCGTTTCAACCCTTTGGAGCTTTGAGCAACTGCTTAAGTAAAGTGAAATGAGGTTACTAAGACCTTTGAAGCAATCCGGTAGGGAAGAAATCGGATTTTGGCTTAGGTCTAGCATCTGCAGTGAAGGTAGGTTAATAGACCCGATATTCGAGAAAGCATCATCACTCAACTTGCAACCGACAAGGCTTAATTTCTGTAAAGAACGGGGAAAGGAAAGCCACAAATGATGTGGATTTTCTCTTGGAGCTGGTCGTGACGTTTCTTCTTGCGAAGTACGAAATCGTTTACCTAAATCGACCCCATCAGCAAGAAACTCTCTCAAAGACTCTATCAGCCTTATCTCCTCAGGCAATTGGTCTAGACTTGAGCAGCCCGAGATTATTAGCGTTTCAAGAACTTTGAGCCGGCCAATGGTTCTTGGGAGCGTCCTTAGTTTGAAGCAATTTTTTAGATTCAACAAAACAAGACTGGTCTCAAGATCTCCAATCGATTCATGGACTTCAACTAATCTGTTACACCCTTTAAGAATCAACCTCTCGAGATTGGGGAGTATTGAGAAGTCAGGGGTTCCGGTAAGATCTGAAGAATAACTAAGATCAAGAATTTTCAAGAATCCAAGAACCTGCCACAAAAGATTTAAGAAGGGTGGAGTTAACTAATCGACAGTCACGTATATACACGATCAGTAGAAGCTATAATTAGAAGTAGTATTGGAGTATAATCTATAATAGGTGTTGCTAAAAGGAAAGGAAAGGAAGAAAACAATAGATACGTACCTTTGTTCCATTCCAAAATCGTGTCAAGTTGCTGTTGCGCATGTCGATTACAACGAGGCTCTCTAGAGGAAAGTCAGTGGGTATAGATTTCAAACGGAATCCGTGCCAACACAACCATCTTAGCTTCTTAGGAAACTTTTTGTAACCTCCCGTAAGTTGCACATAATTTATAAGGAGGAGTCTCAATTCGCTCATCCTTGTAAGTGCACTAGTTTTCAATTGCACCTTATTCCAGTTGCTAAAAGTGTTGTCCAACCTATGCTGATTCTGTGAGTTGCCTTCCATACTCATGTCAAGTTCTAGACCTTCAATCGCTCGTGTCCCCTATGTATAGAACGAGTGTAAGTAACTGGGAGACATGTGGCAAGTGACACAAAGAAAAACACAAAAAAAGTTGGGGACGACTTGTCTTACAATATTATCTTTCAGTACATTCAAGGAATCTTCAGCACGCCACAACCTACAGCGCTTCCCTAGTTCGTTAGGTGCTTTCTGGCGAATAATCTCTCTTCCCATTTGTTGAAGCAGTGGGTGCATCCTCAACTTGTTGTTTTTGTCAACTGATAATAGAGCTCGGTCCTTAAGATTTTCAATCCCGCGTATAGGGTAGAAGCCACACTTGTGTAGTACTTTTACCATAAAATTTTTATCCTTTCCAACAAAGAAACAGGCAATGTCAAGGAATAAATTTTTATCATGGTCATTTTTCAGAGAATTGTAGCTGATTTGAAGCTTTTTTTGAATGTCACTGTCTGGGATGGTTTCCAACATTTCCAATGTACTTTCCCACACATCTACACTTTGACAAGATAAAGAGAGACCCAAAACATGTAAGGCTAGAGGTAGGCCTCCACAACGAGCTACTACTCTATTTGTGAGATCCGTGTAGCTCTCTGGTGGATGTTCTTCTCCAAAAGCGTGCCAACAGAGGAGCTTAAGTGATTCAGTTCCGAGTAACGTATCAACCTTAACCATATGGATCTTATCGGCTCTATGAGCCTTAATAAATTGTTGGTTCCTAGTTGTGATGATAATTTTGCTACCCGGGCAAAACCAATTTTGCATCCCTAGTATTGCATTTACTTGATCATTTTCCTCCACATCATCCAAAACAAGAAGAACTCTTTTACCGCTGCTCATGGCTTTTCTTACTGTCCCAATTCCTTGATCAACATCAAATAATTTTCTCTTTTTCCCCGCCAAGATGTCAGAAACTAGTTGCTTTTGTAAACGAATTATGCCATAGGATCCCTCAGAGGTTTTTGCGATATCAGACAAAAAACTTCCAGTATCAAAGCTTCCCAGGTTCAAATTGAAAACACGTTTGGCAATTGTAGTCTTCCCTATGCCACCAATCCCCCAGATTGACATGATGCCGACATCAGACGGTCCATTATGTAACCATGAGCTAATGCTATTGACTTGGTCATCAATTCCAACCAGGTACCCAGGAATGCTTACATGAGTTCGAGACAGTTTACCATTGAGCACTTGAACGATGTCCATGATAAACTTTGCCTCGTACCTTAATATTGTAATGACAGCAATAAACAAATCACAATGGGCATATAAGAGCTTTTGATATTAAAAACCCAGTACAGTACATAATGTACAAATTACTAGAACCCTTTGTGTAAAAGTGCGAGAATTCTGATTTTGTAATTGATTGACACAAAAATCTAACGTAAACAAATTAGTTAGCGATAGATCAAATTTGGAAAAATAGAGAATACTTCCCTAGTAATTTCTTGCCATTCTTATAAGCATGTGATTTACTTAAGCAACACAATTATTCAATTCCCTTTATATAACAACCGGCTGAAGTACTTTGGACTGCAGGAGTGAAGGAACTTGCTGCCCTTCCTTTTTCCAAAGTCGAAGTTGCTACTACTCTTGTGCTGATTATACCTTTTTTCTCAGAAGTAACTTCGGATCATCTTCATTTTTTCAGGGATGAAAAGTAGATTTTTACTTCAAAGCATCGTGTTTTCACTTAAAAAAAAATGCTTGAAAGCTTTCGACAAGCGGAAGCTCAAAATCATGTGCGATAGTGAAGTAGGAAAAGTAAAATTACCCATCAGCTTGGTTCTCAGAGACCATTCCTCCCAGATCTGCCGCATCTTTTAGTGCTTCCGTCCACCCTTTCCTCCTCTCCATCCACTCCTCCTCGAATCCCATTTTCCCTGCCTCGAATCTCTCTTCATGTCTGGCAAATGCTTTCTCAAAACTCCCCTTCTGATATCTAACATCGGTGGGATTCACATGGTAGAAGACAGGAAGAACCACATGCTTCGACGTCCTCCTGCGCTCCATGATCATCACAAGTTCGTCAAGGCACCATCCCGAAGACGCGTAGTTCTCTGAGAAGACAACTACTGAAGATCTTGACCATGGTATTGCTTTCTTTATTTCCAGCTCAATCTCTTCTCCCCTATCTATCTCTTCATTATCTCTAAACGTGCAGAAACCTGCACCCACCAAAGCTGTGTAGAGGTGATCGGTAAAGGTCAGGCGGATGTCTTTGCCTCTAAAACTCAAGAATACATCATAACTGTATAGAGATGTTGCGGAAAAGTCTTCTTGGCAGTCACTCGCAGCAGCCATTGAGAAATCCTCGCGAAAGAAAGGGGACTAAAATGCAAAAACTCTCAGTCCCTCACCAGATTTTGTGAGTACTGAAAGCGAATAAATAGAATGCTAATAATTCTGATTGGGTGTTAGGATAAATTATGCAAAGAAGACCACAAGTCAATTCTGGTCAAATTACGAGGAAGAGCGCGTGGACCGGAAATACATGACACAACAAAACAAATTTGGGTTAATTACTCACGACACTCCTGAGGTTTACCCTAAATTACACACGGACCCCCTTATCTTTTAAAAATTACACTTCGCTCCCCCAGGTTTGTACCCGCATTTCACGGAGCCCCACAAAATTGACGGGGACCCTAACTCTGTCTAAAGATTCTCTAACACCTTACTTTTTTATTTTTTCATCTCCAAGCTACCATCCCTTTCTTGAATAAAACTCCCTTTTGCCCTTTAGGTTTTTCTTCTTCTTCTGTTATATCTTTTTTTTTTTTAACTTTTACCAACAGTGATGTTGTACAGCCAACAATGCATGTTGTACAACCAAAACTTCACACTGTACAACCAATAATGCAGGAACAAATGGGATTGCTGGCTGCTCTCATTTCACACATCACCATCCATCACCGCCAGGGACACCTTCCGACACACCTCTGGCGACATCCCGGTGACCATGCTGACATCACCCACTGCCCTTGCGTATCTACTCATCACGCAGATCCGGCCGGCCACCACGCCGGCCTCTACCTCCCCACGAAAACCACCCACCCAAGACCCACACCGCCAGCAGCACCCACTGTCCCTGCCAATCAACTATCCTCATCACCACGACCCACCACTATTGGCCACCACCTCCCCACGAAGATAAACTACGACCACCCACAACCACACCGACGCACCCAAGGCCGCCAACCTCACCAATGGCCATTACAAGCGACACCTTTGGTTGCCTAAATCAGTCGCCCACCCAGTACCCATCCACAACCGACACCGGCACACCGACAACCACAGCGGCAACCGATCCCTGTTCCCAAGGTCTACAAAACATACATATACAATCTCGCACGTCGAGGATAGCCAACGAGTTAGGTAGAGTTGACTCGTCGATCTCGTTCATTTTCTTCTTCGACTCGTCCGTCTTGTGTTCGTCCTGAGCCACCTCAGCTTGCATTTTCGTCTCCACTGCCTCCGACTCCTTCGCGTTGGCACTCCTGTCGTATCTCACCGCCTGATTTCGCCGAAACGACGGCGCACGAGCAGGTAAAGACTTAGGCAGAGTCAACTCGTCGGCCTCGTTCCGTTTGTCCTGAATCTGTATTCCCATCGGCTCCCGCTCGCTAACCTCAGCACTCCTGTCGTCTCTCACCTCTTAATACCAGCAATTCAGCCGAAAAGGTGGGGTGCGCGTAGGTATCGACTTAGGGCGAGCCAACTCGTCGGCCTCGTGCAGCATGTCTTGAAATTTCGGCCCCACCTGCTCTGGCTTGCTCGAACCGGCATTCCGGCTGTTCTTTACCGGTTGATGTCGGTGAGTGCTCGAATCCGGCGTCGTGCGATTGGAGGAGGAGTTGGGGACACTGGTCACTCCGTCATCGTTCATCTTTTGCTGCTGCTGGAGCCATCTTGAAATTTATACAAGGGCATAAATGTCTTTTTATGTCCAGCCATTAACACCGTTAAAGAAAGTTATATTTTAAGAGCGGAGTGTAATTTACAAAGATAGGCGGGTCCGCGTGTAATTTAGGGCAAACCTCAGGGTTGCCGTGAGTAATTAATCCAACAAAATTAATGTAATAAAAAATTGTGACTCAAAATTCAAACCACCGACCAACTCTGCTCAAACTACGCGTAAGAGCGTGTGGACCCATCGTCCATGTGGTACTTCTCATTGCAATCAGCCACAGCATCTCTGGTTGGGGAAAAAGGTGCACGCCTACTGCATAATCATCATGTTGTAGAATATAAGTCATCAATGCGTTTTGTCAAAGTTACTTTGTCCGCTACAAAAGGAGTGAACAAAATTACAGTAAATTTAGCAAATGAGTACCCAAGTTTAATATTCAGCCCCCTGTTTGCATTGACAACCACCGCCTCGAGTTACAGATTCTGAAGATCGCCACGCCCTAACAAAACTGGAGGTGGATTCGAAGTTGAACCAACATGCTGAAGAGCGCCACCTAATCTAACATGGCCATGACAGATTTAATGCGCACTTTTCAGCTGCTTCTGTCCGCTTTTGAAGTCAAAATATGTCATCCATGGTGGTTGGTAACTTATTCTTTCATATCAATAATCCAGATAACTTCGTCAGGAGACGTTGTTGAGTGGAACTCATCGCCAGGAAATCAATTATTTGACATATATACACTTTCATATGTTGTTCAAGATCAAAAAACTAAGAGTTATTTTTGCGTTCATCAAAAGTAAAGTATCTATTGCCACGCACGGATTCTTCGTCCCTAAAAAGATCCCACTTAATAACCATCACGCTTATATTGGCGCGATAATATGCATGAATCCCTAAAAGCATAAGGGAAGAGGAAGGTTGTGTGCTTACACGAATCACACAAATTGCATAAAAAAAACCTTGAATGCGATAAATATGACGTCGTGCTACCAATGGATAAGATTACACAATAATAATTTCTTGAGTCGTATAGAGAATCCCTCCATCCCGATAGATTTTTATTCGTCCATTGCACCACGTCATACCTATGGCCATTAAATACAAGATTTTCTTCAAATTCACAATTAGCCTCCACAATTAGCCTCCAGTACTCAGCATCGATGCTTGAACGGGCAACGGTGGCTTGTTTTCTTGAGCTTCGAGAAATTAATTTGGGACCGAGGAAAACACAATAACCACTAGTTGAGCAACGATCATCAGAACGTCCAGCTCAATCAGCATCACAGAATGCAAAGAGGGACAAACTTGACGACTTGCTCAGTAATAAACCATAGTTGAGGGTGTCTTTAAGGTAGCGCATAATCCGTTTAGCTGCAGCCCAATGGTCAGAGGTTGGGGCATGCATGAATTGAACAACTTTATTGACAAATAATGAAATATCCGGACTGGTGAATAGTACTACAGGGCACCAACAATACTTTTGTACTCTGAGTAAAAAGGATGAGGATCACCTTGATGGCGAGAGAATTATGTAGACAGGGACATGGCGTGTGTACGGGTTTAGAAACAGACAAATTAGTACGTTGAAGCAAATCAGTGATCTATTTCTGTTACAGTAGGAAAAGACGAGTACGTGAATAATTTCAATGCCTAGAAAAAATGTGAGGGGGGCCAAGTCCTTGATAGAGAATTCATAATTTAAATTACCAACAAGCTTATTTATCACCGTATATAAGTTACCCATTAAGATGATGTTGTCGGCATAAATTAAAATGTGGAGAAAAATATGTTGTCCTCGAAAGATAAAAAGATAGGTGTTGGATTTACAGGCAGTGAAACCCAACTAGATTAGACGACGTGACAGACGGGCATACCAGGCGCAAGAAGCCTGTTTGAGGCCATAAAAGGCGCCTCGTAGCTGCAACACATGAGACGGGAATTGAGGATAATGAAAGCCAGAGGGCTGAAGCTTATAAACCTCTTGATCTAAATAGCCATCGAAGAAGACATTATTAATGTCAATTTGACATAGTGGCCTCCTTGACACATGGCTAAAGAGAGAATAACACGAACATTAATGGGTTTGATGACACGGTTGAAGGTCTCGTCGTAGTCAATGCCTTCTTGTTGTTAGTAGCGTTTGGCAACTAGGTGAGCCTTGTAGTGTTCAGTAGAGCCATCAGCATGGCGTTTTATTCGAAATGGCCAATTACAACCAATAGCGTTGGCATGAGAAGGAGTCGGAACCAATGTCCACATGCCATTATGCATTAATGCATTGTACTCATCAATCATAGGATTACGCCAACGAGTATGCTTGGAGGCTTAGGATTAACAAGTTGATTCAAGCTCACAGACAAAGGCAGATGGAGGATATTTTGATAATGTATAAGTTTTGGGTTTATGAATCCCAGCTTTGGAATGGGTAATCATGGGATAGGTAAAAGGATTCGTGAATTTTTTTGAAGTAGATGACAGAGTAGAGGGTGGTAAGGGAGAGTTAGAAGGAAGGTGATCAGAATTGTGTGTGAGTTGGATAGGAAAACTTAAGAGGAGAATTGGTTGAGGGTGACACGTAATCAAGGGAAGGAAGAGACACAAGAGTGATTTAAGGAATTGTGTTTGGATTTGGTGGGGGAGGGAATCAATCTCTTGGGATTTAAGTTGGAGATTAAATTGGGATAAGATAGAGCGGGGGGCCATGGCTTTCAAACTTCTCAGATGTAGATAGACAAAGCTTCGAGTCATTTCGCATCGGACGCAAGGCGCAGATTCAAGCACCCCACCTGAGCTTTCATGTTCCTCATTTGAGAGTGACATGTCATCTCTATCACAAGCAACAGTAAGTTCTCTTAGGGCTATAAAACCTTTTTTTCACCTGCTCGCACCTTCAAACCTATTCCTGGTTTTGTATCTGCCTACTTTGCTTTCACCCACCCATACCCACACCCACACCCACACCCACACCTCCACACACACACACACACAGAGCTCTATCAAACTCTCGATTCATATAACACATACATGCTTGGTAATCCATGTACGATAAAAAGTTTGATAAGAAAATTTTACGAAGTGAAGTAACAGCAGCAAAATGTTTGTTGATGTTGAGATACATTTCAGTGTGCCATTTTGTAGTCCAATGACGGGCCCCAGTAAAATTCGTGGGACTAATTCTAGTTGGTCCAATTCAAAATGCCATTCGTTTTCATAGGGATTCAAAGCCTTGATCTATCCGTGATGGTAATATGCTAGTGTTAATAAATTGGATCAATGAATCCATTATTCGCTCACTAAAAGGTAATGTGTATTGTTAGTTAGGATTATAACAATTAATTAGAGCATATTTATCTCCTAAATGTTTGAGATAAATACGATTTGTTTCTAAGTGTTTGAGATAAAACCAGTCTCTAATGTTATTTCTATATAAATGTTAGAGATATCTCAAGAAAACAAGAAGTCACGATAAAATAAGTCATAAAACAATCATTCCCTCTACTGTATTCTCTCTAGAGTATCACCAAGCTCTAAGATTTGATTCGTAAACAAATGTGGACGGTTCAAATATTTTTTTTCGTTGTCCGCTACATAATGTAGCGGACGACGAAGAAGTTTTAAAAAAAGTTAGATCTGGCTCGTCCACATCTCGCGCGAGCAAATGAGGCTGAGTTGCCACAGCGATAGGCTTGGATAGGGCCTCAATATCCCTTGGATTCCACGGCCATAAGCCCGATTGGCCCGGGCTTCCACTTTGGCCCTTTGGCCTGGGCCGGGCCAGCCCAAGCCCGGCCCATTGACACCTCTACTTGACAAATCGACTAACTACTTTTGTAGATATAAAGACACTTAACATAAATAAGCGGAAATGAGGAAAAGGCATGAAGTATAATAAGAAACCTCAACATATTACAATAACACAAACCTAGAACAAACTACCATGGATAACATAACTGAGATCATAAATTATTTTAAAAACCAAACAATCGCGCTCGCCCATTTTTGCCTTAGGTTTCCTCCTCAAGATGTTGAACATTTCAGACATATAAGAAAGTTTGAAGCAAGTAAACTAGAACTTGACCGAGGCAAATTCTCAATGGAGTACGTTATCGCCAATAAAACAGTCATAATAAACAAGAAATAGGAAAAGCCATAAACAATAAATTAAAAAGACCTCCCACCTCCCGAAATAAACATACAAATAAGTAAATAAACACGAGGATCAATGCAAAGTTTCCTCTTGTTTCACGAGCTTCTCATTGGCCTTCCTCTGTGTTCAAATTTAAGTCATCAAAAAAAAGATACTCGCCAAATCTATCAGTAAAAAGTTGATTTTCATTGCCAACTTTACGCACAGTTGATAATTGATTGTTTAAAAGTTGGGCCATTATTCTCTAAAAACCATCAAAAGAAGCGGTATCATACATTTAGATTCGATAAATGGCATGTATATGATTTTTTTTATTAATTTTAACTAATATAGCGCCAGTGCTTTACAACTTAACGATTACATATTCTGTACGTACGCCTTTGTCAATATCAATATAACATAATACTCCATCCCTTTCATTTGATTTTGCCCTTTGACTTTTATGAAATTTTAGGATGGATTTTTAGTATCATTACATGCAAAAATCTACCTAAAAATTCACAAGCAATTAAACAAAAATAATATTGGCCCAACAAAGCACATAAGTATTGGCCCATAGATAACTGTATTCAAATGGGCTTTATCCGAGCCGAGCACAACCCGGTTCAGACCATAAAACCCTAGGAACGTGAGAACTCCACAGCCTCTCGCGTCGAAACTAGGGTTTTTGAATTTGCAGGTTCAAAGCAGACTAAGAGTCAAACAGCAGCAAAAGATGCCGAAGTCGAAGCGTAACAAAACAGGCAATCCTTCTTCTCTTCTCTACGTATGGAGTATAAAAGGTTTTTTGATGCATTCAAAAGGAGGGTTTGTTGAATTTAGGTTTTGAAATGTGCAGTGACCTTGTCGAAGACGAAGAAGAAGGGGAGGGAGCAGAAAGAAAACATTGTGAATTTGATTAGAGATGCAGTGGAGAGTTACAATTCTGTGTACGTTTTCAATTTCGAGAACATGAGAAATCTCAAGTTTAAGGAGTTCAGGGACCAGCTCAGATCCACTAGCAGGTACGAAAAATGGATAAGGTTGATAGCAATTATTGTTTATCTGTATGATTTGGTAATGACTGCCTCAGTGAGTGTAGGTATAATGAGTTAGGGCTGAACTCTTGTTTTGAGCTGAATCTGGGTTGAACCCAATCCACTTCTTCAAAAAAGAAGAAAGGATCTGCTTCAATATTTATATTGTTGTAACAACTTGTGAAGTTGATTACATGCGAAACACATTGATTTGATCTACTGGATTGAAGAACGTTATTGAGATGTCAGATACTGAGAATTATTAGGGACACTTACAACTCAGTAGTAGATTGTGTTCATGACGCGAGTTAAAACAAGTCAATTAAACGCAATTGACTTGTTTCCAGATGAAGTGGCCTGCGTCGATATAGTTGATTAAGTTCATTCAAAGAGAATGTACTGACTCAGTCTTTTAGGGACTGCTGAACACAAGCTCCCGAAAAAAAAATAAGGTCTTGAGGGGAAGCTCAGTTACCAGTTATTGGTGTATACCTACTGAAGATGATCATAATCTTACAAATAATCATTTGTAATTTTCTTACTGGCCAGATTTTTCCTTGGATCAAACAAAGTCATGCAGGTTTCTCTTGGCCGGTCTGTTGCCGATGAGATAAGACCAGGCCTTCACAAGGTTTCCAAGGTAGGGACGCTCTTCTGCATACCTAACGAGTTCTTTATGTATGTAATGCTTACCCTTGGTGAATCTCCATTTTGTTTTCTTGTTATTCTTCATTCAGCTTCTCCGCGGCAATTCAGGTCTTTGTTTCACCAACATGCCGAAGGACGAGGCCCAGAGGTAACTCCTTAGAACTTATTTATTAGCAGCTTGAACCAAATGGCATCCTATCTGTCATCCCGGCATATATAGAAGTTCGTCTGGACTGTAACTCCTCGTAAACTTGTTATTACCAACTTGAACCAAGTAGCTTAGAATATCTGTCATAAAGGTAGTTATAAAAGTGTGTCCGCGCTAGAAAATGTTGTAAAAGTACTGAATCGTAGTAGTTGGTTCATTGGACTTTCTGGTATTTGGTTGACATTTCTGCTTTAGATTCGTATCTGGAACATTGGAGATTAAAGGGCCGAAGCTTTACATGCGGAAAGCGACAATAGATTCATTCGTAAAAGTAGTGGTGCGATTGTGTAACACTGTCCTGTTATGACTACATTGGAATCTGGCCTGATTAAGCTATATTTTCACTCTTTTGGCAGAATATTTAATGAATACGAGGAATACGATTTTGCAAGGACTGGAAGTAGTGCAACAGAAACGGTATGGCAGAGATTGTTATATGAATTGTTTTTGGGTCGCATTGAATTTGAGTGGCTCAGTGTTTTACATAGCACCTTAAGGTAGAATACATATCTTCGTTGGCAAGATTGGGGTTTGCTACTAATTGACCAGACAGGCAACAGAAGGGGATAATATTACTGAAAGTCTTACCAATTTTTCTTGAACGTTCACGATCCTACATTTTTCCAGATTGATGTATATAGCGATAGAGCAAGTTGGTGGCTTTTGTTATTATTTATCAAGTAGCATGTCTCAATATTGTCATCTAATAGAACTATTACATCCTTTAAATAGAAACCTGGAAGCATGTACGTTTCGCTTAGTTTTCTGCATAATTTTTTTAAAGAGTTTGGAAAATTTTTTTACTGGCGGTGGTTAATAACGTTTAAACATGTATTAAGCAGTTGACAGTGTATAGATGCAACCTTTCTAATTGTCCTGACATTACTAGTTCCATTTTCTGTTAGGTGGAGCTTAAAGAAGGCCCTCTGGAGCAGTTCACTCATGAGATGGAGCCCTTCCTGCGTAAGCAAGGGATGCCTGTTCGTTTAAACAAAGGTATGGTCTCTCTCTCTCTCTCTCTCTATATATATATATATATATATATATATTATATTATACACACACACACACACACATATCTATATCTATCTATATATATCTATCTATCTATCTCTCTCCCGCATACAACTGACTGCATTAACTGTGGGCAGGTGTGGTGGAGCTTGTTTCAGACTTCGTTGTCTGTGAAGTTGGGAAACCAATATCACCAGAGTCATCTCGCATACTGGTTTGTTAAAGCTTCCCAATACTTTATCTTGGCTATGTTCCGTGGAAAGAGGAATACTCCAATTGTTTGTGTGCTTAATTGCCTGGTGTTTCTTACATAGCATTAGCATCTACACATTTACTTAAACCCGATGTAATAATTATGTTAATGAGGTTATATTTGTTATATTGTTGTAATGCAGCGCCTACTAGGAAACAAAATGGCTACCTTCCGTCTGCACTTGATATGCAGATGGAGCCCTGAGGAATTCGAAGTTTATCAAGAGGGCTTGGAGGATTCAGATATTGAATCCTCATAGTCTACCTATCTGCAGATCTACATCGAGGCAAACTTAGTTTGACCAGGTGTAGTTCTGGTATTACTTTTCCTTGCTATCTCTGCTTTTGGAAGTGGCAAAAGAAGATTTGTGCAGCTTATGCTTGGGCGCCATTTCTGTTTGTATTACTATCAGAGAGAGATATATGGTGATAATTAGTGGGACTCTTTTTGTTGATTATGTACCTGTGTTAAATTTTCATCTCTGCTGTGTTGGATGAAAGAGGAGACGAATGCCTTACTTGATATAGTTTTTTGAGCTTCTTGTAATTTATAATTCCATCTAATGAAGCAATATCATATGGTGAAAAAATATCAAACCCGTGAAACGTCGCAATGTAGATTTAAGACCAAGAATGCGTCTTGGCATTCAAAATGTAGATTTAAGACCTTCAGCATTCAAAGTGTGATTGGTTATCAAACTGGAGAAGGAAAAGTGATGGGAAAAGTAAGGACATCCTTTCAAGAATTGGGCATCTCTTGCAACAGGGCTAATCTAAGAACTGGAATTGGTATAACATGTCTAAATGATACAAGCTTCAGCTGCTGGGCTGTGGCATTTTTGACTCTGGGCTCTGACCTCGGTATAGCACAAGCAATATGGCTTTTACTGGCTACATAATGGGCCCAAATAAACCTGTTAACTGACTCATCCTTGTATTTTACCAGATGCTGTGGTTTGGGGTAGTTGCAAAAACACCCTTCTTTTTATTATAATTTTTTTTTATTACACGCATTTTTCAAGAGCGTGAAAACCACACCTCGTTAATTTAGATGACTTTTCTAACAGTTACAACAAATTTGCAATCTCGGGTGTCTTTTTGCAATTTTTGTAACAAGAGGGGTGTTTTTGCAACTACCCCAAACCACAAGGGATATTTTACGCAATTATCCTTATTATTATTACTATAGATAGATAGATTTTCACTATTTTAGTATTAACAGCGCCAGGATGCCCCAAAAGCAGGAGATCAGATTTCTAGCAACTTTTTCTTGTCAAGCCCATATTGATGTGTATCAGGATTGAGTACATAACGTTTTGTTGCATTGCGATTTACGCACTCTTAACTTGTCCCCACTTTTGTGAAACTATTTGCTGTAGATAGCCGGTCTGAATATAATCACTTGGCCGCTTTTATGTAAATTTGGTTGTAAGATCATGGTATGTCATGGTGATCTACTTTCCAGTAACGCTTCAAAAGCACTTTTATATCTATGCTATTCTCACCTTTTATCAGAAAAAAAGAAGAAGAAGGAATTGGGTGCTAAAGTTACTCAAATAGAGCCTCGGATGGGGTTGGCATAAGAATGCTATGACCTTAGCGTCACTAATGATTAAATCATCAACGACTCGATGAAGTTACATAGAGACGCTGAAAAATTTTCTTAAAGAATACCAAGAATGTTCAGATGCAATTTGAACGCTAAGAATGCTTAAAATGTCGAAATGCCAAGACTCGGGAATCTGGGAAAATGTCAAATCGCAGCAATTAGTGACGCTGAGGAAGTTGTGAAGTGTAACATCATAAATGGATCTCATTCTTTTTCCTGTTTAAGAATCAATCAGAAGCCTGAAATGTGACACAAGCCATGCAGAAAAGTTAGTAGAACAATCAAGTTTCTGGGTAGATAACTACTGTTTTCAACAAGTAGTGTCAACATCTCCATTAGCAACCAGAATTAAAACTACACAGTTCCGCCTAATTTCTAACCACATGGCTTAAATAGAGGTTACAATGTTACCAATCCAGCCTTCTTATCCTCCAAAAGCTTTAACTCTTGGCGCCAACCTTCCAACTTTGCCAGCTTCTCCAACTGTTCTTGTTTCATATTATCCTGGACAGATTTCTGCTGTTGAGCTTCCATCAACCGAATCTGTAACCAGTCATAATTGAGCGCTAGTATCTCATTCATTAAGACTTAGGATAAGAAAAAGGCCACATAAGATTGTGCCATTTGGAAGCACATTAATCAACTAAAAGTTGGAGCTGCCACAAGGTCATTAACTCCTACAGCGTGCAATTGGCCTCCTAGACCAAGGAGGAAACATGCGTGTGTGCATGAATATGTGTGTGTGAGAAAGAGAGAGAGAGAGAGAGAGGGGGGGGGGGGGGGGATTTTTCCTTTGCAAGAAAAAATGCAATTCAAGTCAACTATTACCCTTTTAAGAAAATGACATCTACTATTATCAGTTGCTAAGAGGCATTACTCGACAGACCCTGTCCTCTTCAACCTCAAATGGAGTATACTCGATCTTATTCAAATAAAATTTATGTTCCCATGTGAATGCGACAAACAATAGACTAAACATTAAACCGTTTTACCTTCTTTTTTAGTGCTCGAATTCTTTTATCAACATCTGGAGCATGATCCTCTGGAGTCAATCCTACTGGTGAATCTGAGGGAGGGTTAACTACTGAAGAATTTGTTGAAATACTGAGCTCATTTATTTGGGATGCAACTGATCCAACCGGATCCAACCCTTGGTTTACTTCTTCACCAGAAGAAACTTCACTTTTCTCCAAATCCTTAGCCTGCTGCAGGTAACATCTTAGATTCATTAGCAGACCAAAGATACAACAACACAAGGATTATAAAATCAAGTAAGGTAAGTGTCGCTGACACAAAGTACATTCAGGGATGACGACGAGATGCCGAGCTGCCCCCAAGCATAGTTCTAAGTACCGTATCGGAGTGCATACCGGTTTTTTCCATGAAGAGTACATACTGGTAACAGTACCCTCTCTGATTTTTCATCAATCATATACTTAATTATATAACACACATTCATTAGCAAACTAAAAATATATGCATATATTTGCTACCTCACAGCTCCTCTAGAATGAACTGTTTGCCATTATAGAGTTTGAATTACCTCAACTAAATCGTTTGTTTCCGAAAAAGCTGTATGTTCCCATACAGCAGCATTAGGAACAAATAGCTTACTCAATAAAATTATCTCCCCTAGAAGTATCCTATTTTTCAACTATCTCATTGGCAAATTATTATAGAAGAATAAGCTGTTTGTTCAAGAACAATGACTTTGGGTTCAAGAATAATTAAGCTGTTTGTGCGAATGTGTGTGTGTAATGCAGTACATCATATAGATGAAGGAATACGATGAAAGCTTCCAGCTATTAAGTACATCAAAGCTAAGAGGAAAAGTAAAAGCAAATTGAAAGTGGCGATGAAGATTATGAACTTACTGGGAAAGCTTTTGAAAATTGTAATGAATACTTTGAGAACAAGGCTAAAGAGGCTTTGATCGATATAATGGAACCTAGGGGTTTTTTCTATCTAGTCATTATATGGTCAATTTACTAAAATTTTCAACAAAACTTGTAACTTTTACATTTTTTTAACGAACCGATACAAAACACAATATCTCGGCTTGTATCACCTGGTCGGTACAAACGGTGCAGAGCAGTATCAATAATTATGCTCCCAAGTGCCATGCCGTACATGTACTCTAGCACAGGCCCTGGAATCCCGATGTGGCATGAAACGCCATACGTGGTCAGGGCACCCTGCCATGTCCACCTACCCTTTGCACACCATTCCATGCATTTGCTGCTAAAATATTTTTAGATGCAGCATGTATGCAAACAAGCAGATCAATGTACTGCATACTAAACAATTTTACCCTTGCAATTGGCATGCCTTTTATTCACTGCATTTGTTAGGCAAAGAGGCTGAGTACCCACAAGTTCTTGTATATAGCAATCAATAAGTTCATGGGTAAGTCTAGCGCCTGACAACCGCACTTTGGTCCATTTTAAAAGCACCAGCAGTTCCAAGTTACCATTCCAAAAAGCCAACATAAGGTGTATTGAAGGCTCGAGATGGCAAGGTATCAAACTCAAGGTAGCACAATCAGAAATCAGAATGGTTACAGTTAATATCAATTGTACTTTTAAATTATCTAATCAAAAAGAAAAGAGAAAACTAGTTCCTGTTCAAAATAAGAGATCGCCCAAACTTGTTTCTTATTTGAACCTAAATTTGACAATTGACAGCTAGTCAGCTATAACCATTCCCTAAGCACACAAAGCTTATTCAAAGGAAATGCAAGCTGAATCACTCATCTAGCAGACACACTATAATCGAAGGCAAGTTCTGGATGAAAGTGCACGTGTGAATGCATAACCCAAGAAATCAAGACAAAAAAATTATAAACGTAAAGATCAGATGTTGTATGCCGTAAACAACTAAGGACTCTCTATATTTCTCCCTCTGTCTCTGTCTGTCTCTCTCAAGATGAAGAAGCTAATAAAATCTAGATAATCAGCAGATGTATGTTGTTGGAGGACTCCCCTCCCTCCCTCTAATCTCGTCCGCCAGATTATTGATTGGGTGTTTCAAAATGTTAAATATCAGTACAAGACTACTTATCAGAAAATAGCGCAGCTAAGAGTGCTTTTACGTTTCTTAACCCCGCATATAGCCTGCTTTTGTTGTCATATCTTTCATATGTAGCTGGTCCCAAGCCGGGATAAAGGAGGAGGGTTGCGATAGATTGACTTCCAGCATAAACATCTCACATCGCATGAACTTTACTCCTAAGTAATATACTTCTGATATGCCGTTGAAAATTTGGAGGACTGACATGCTTTCCAAGGAAGAAAAGTTGACATTTAACAACCAATATAGGCATGCATAGGATCAGGATGGTGAATGTGTTGCAACACAGGAAAAGGGTTATCATTAATATCGACGAGAAGGCAAAGGTACCAACAGAGTATACTAGAGGAGCTTTAGATAACTACGTTTAGTGGACTGTAGATCAAAGCCTTTCGGTAAAAAAATATGCCTTTCAAGCACCTAAGTTTTAACAATTTCTTGCAATCACAGAACATTAAATACGGATCATGACTTAACGAGATGAGCACAAACTAAATTCGGCTATCGAAAGTTTATAGGTGTAGATTCCAAAGTAAAATGAGTATTAACCAAATGTATGATAACAATTCCGGTACCATACAAGTAGTTTTGCAAGGAGTTCATTAGCATGTGAAAGTTTCTCTACCAACTCAAGACACAAATGCGGTTTTAACACGACTTTTCCCTTGTGCTAGTAAGGCAGGAAAGTAACACATTTTTATGTTATAACGAACTAACTAACTTGATTTTCCAGAAAGTGAGACCAGCCAAACCTATACCTAAGGAGTAGGTAAAAATATCCATATACTCTGGTATTCTTTGTTACTTCAGGATTTTGACATAATGCTCAGTGACACACAAAGGCGAAATTCTTCAGGTCAACAGAAACAACGGCATTTCAAACAACAGAGGTTAAAAAACACCGGCATTATGAATTTATTTAGAAAAACAACGGCATTTTAACCATAAAGAGACGTTGCAAAAGATTAGCTTTTGCCCAAGTTTCTCACAGCATATGCCCCCAAAAGGAAAGGGGGGGGGGGGGGGGGGTAATATGCTATTAACACAACGTACTTCTCATTTTGGCATATCGAAAAGCTTGCACGAACAAGGTTATGCATAACATTTCACCTGCAATCGCTTTTCCTTCTTCCTTTCGTTCCTCTTGGCAGATTTGGTCTTAGGCTTCGCATCCAAAACGGGGTCGTATCCCGGAGGCACTACCTCCTGCGACTCCATCTCCTTCCTCCACTGCCACCATCATTCGTCCACCGTCAACACTCCAAATGCATAAAACACACGCACACATTACACAAATGGAGATTGTTACAATACCAGCGCGCCTTTGGATTGGTAAATGGCGACTTCGTCTTGAGGGACGTAGCCGGCCCTAATCCTGATGGGCTTCCGGAGGGTGCCGTCGGGTCTCCGGGTCGGGGCGACGATTCTCTCTCCTTCTTTTAGGGTTTTGCCGAGCTGAGCTGCCAGCTCCTTCTCCTCCTCTTCCCTTCCGTTTACGCTGCCCGCCATGGCCATAAGAATCGAGCGCAGAGCAATCAGTGAATCAGTGGAGTGTAATTTAGAGGAAATGGGAGATGATTCGATACTTCAATTCATGATTGGTGTGCGAGTGACGGAGTGAGAGAGTGATTGTTTGATTGATTTCGTTGGTGGGAGACGAGGGTAAACACACTGTTCGACGAGTCTAATCACTTGCATCACAATTATGAGTCGCTTGGGCCCGTTTAGGAAACGGGCCGTTAGAAGATCTTACTTCGGCCCACATGTAAAATTGACCAGCAAGCCATGGCCGTCCCTGCTTGGTCAAATCTCAAAATCAACGTCATCATCGTCATCTAATGATATGTTTAATGATGCAATTAAGCACTTAAAATTTAAATTCTTCAATGATTTTAAATTAATTGCGTTTGATAGCGCTTAACCTTATGACACTTAAAAAAAATCAATTCTTGCGAAAAATATAGACCAAAATTTCAAGTCATGATGGATGTATTTGATACTTATCACTTAATTTTAAGTGAGATAGATCCTCAAAATTTGTTGAACAAAATTTTATGTAAAAAAATAATTACCATCATAATCCGCCATAATCAATTTGCTGATAACACCGCATCTACCGCTCTAAAGCTACCACCAAACCACAATGTTTCTTTCTCCACCACCATCACAATCATCACGGCCTAGCCGCCATCACACCATTGTGGTAACCACCAATACCATCACCACCGCAGGAACGCCGCCAACTCCAACAAACCCTCGCCGCATCCACCACCACCTCTGGCAAGTCTGCCAAAACCATCTCTATATCAACCACGTTACAGCCATCACCATGGCTGCCGCTTGTTGCCACCACGACAATTCCCAGCACAAGATCTTCACGCACCGTTGCCACCCCAATCATTAGCACCTTTCAGCCGCCACATCCACCAATACAACCAACATGGTTTTGGCATTAAAAAAACTATAAAGTACATACATGTATAATTCTGGTACAATTGATAAATTTGTAAAACGTAATCATTTTCAGACATCTGTTTTTGGTTTACCAAACATGTTAACTTTACAGTAGTGAAAACCTAGTTCCTTAAAATTTTCAGTTGTTTTACATATTCAGCGCTTAAGTTTTCAGCACTTGACTCTCAGTTTTATCAAACAGCCCCTAGGCCTGTTCTTTATTAAGTAGATGGATGGGGTAGGATACTTGTATTGTTTTTCTTTTTAAAAAATATTTAATCGCATACTCTCTTCTAAATTCTTAATAATTCAAATATTTTCTCAACGGGATACCAGTGCTATTTTGCCGTGCTAGGTCATAGATTTGAGTCAAAAGATCCTAATAACGATTTTCCTCAATCATGAAGATATGTAATTTTAGTCAACAAGCATATTTCATAGTGGTTTAATTGTTCTAATTCGAGTATGCTGCTATATATATATATATAAAAGGAAGATGGGGAGGGACAAAAGGAAACTGCCAAAGCTGATTTATCGAAATTGCCTTGACTTCTACGTTATTACCATTCTTTGAAGTAGTTGCCATGAATAACAAAACTTTCCATACATGCAGCCTTCCTGCATATATATTCCCACAAACCCTCTCTAGGCCAAACGTATTGATCGAAGAGCATCAAGAGCGAAGATAAAAGCATAGAGAGTGAAAAGGTTAAGGTTTTCATGGATGCTAACAGCAAAATCAGTGTGTTAATGTTTCCATGGCTGGCTCATGGACACATATCACCCTTCCTAGAGTTGGCCAAGAAGCTCTCAAAGAGAAACTTCGACATATATTTGCTCTCAACACCAGCCAATCTCGGTTCCATCAAGCAAAAGATCGGCGAAAAGTTTTCGATACAACTAGTTGAACTCCATCTTCCAACCCTCCCAAATCTGCCTCCTCACTACCACACAACCAATGGCCTCCCACCCAATCTCATGCCCACCCTCAAGAAAGCGTTCGACATGGCAAACCCTAATTTTGCCAAGATCTTGCAAACCCTCAAGCCAGATTTGCTCATATATGATTTCCTTCAGCCATGGGCACCCAAGGTTGCTTTGGAGCACAATATCCCCGGTGTGGAGTTTATTAGTAGTAGTGCTACAATGACTGCTTACATGCTTGATAAGTACAAAAATCCAGGTATGGGATTCCCTTTCCCCGAAATATACTATCGCAATTATGAGAATGTTCTTGTAGCCAAACTGCGCGAGTCTGCTGGAATCGATGCTAATGGGAAGACCCGAGGCATTGAGTCGATGGAGAAGTCTTCGAAGATAGTTTTGATCAAGACTTTCAGAGAGATTGAAGGAAAATATTGTGATTATGTGTCTAAATTGGGAGGAAAAAGGGTGGTACCTCTTGGTCCATTGGTTCAAAACCCTGATTACGAATGCGAGGATTCGGAGATTATCCAATGGCTTAACAAGAAGGGAAAAAACTCCACAGTGTTTGTTTCTTTTGGTAGTGAGTATTTCCTTTCTGAGGAGGACTTGGAAGAAATAGCGCATGGTTTGGCCTTGAGCAATGTTAATTTCATATGGGTGGTTAGGTTTCCAATGGGAGAGAGTTCAAGGCTTGAAGAGGCACTACCTCATAAATTTCTCCAAAAGGTAGGAGGAAGAGGGATGGTTGTGGAGGGTTGGGCTCCTCAGGCAAGGATATTAGGGCATCCAAGCATTGGGGGATTTGTGAGTCACTGTGGATGGAGTTCTGTAATAGAAGGGATGAAGTTTGGTGTTCCAATAATAGCCATGCCCATGCAACTTGACCAACCAATTAATGCTAGGCTAATAGAGGAAGTTGGTGTGGGTGTGGAGGCTGTGAGAGACAAGAATGGGAGGCTTCAGAGAGAAAAGGTGGCCAGTGTGATCAAACAGGTGGTGGTGGACAAAGAAGGGGAGCTGGTGAGGAAGAAAGCAAGAGAGTTGAGTGATAATATAAGATTGAAAGGAGATGAAGAGATAGATATGGTTGTGGAGGAGTTGGTGCAGCTTTGTAGGGAGAAGAAGTGCCAGAAATAAGTTAACGAGATCCAGGTGCCATCAATTAGGTTATTGCCTTTCATTATAGAAGTACACTACGTAGTTTTTTTTCTTCCCTTTCACTTGTCTTGATTATGGCAGCATGTTTTAGTCTGCTGTTCAGTGACTCACAGGCATGGTGCCTTTTAAACCATGTTAATTGAGGATCACTGCCAAATTTCCCAAGTTATTACTTTGTTTTTCACTTTGATTTTAAGGGGTTTTCTAGCATCTCGTGTATGTTTGAGGATCCATTACCAAGTAAACAAATCACTTGAGTTCTTATTACGTTTCCTAATTTCCACTTCAGCCCTGATTTGAGTTCAAAAATGACTTCCTCAAGGACCGAGGTTCATAATTGAGGTTGATTGAACTCAGAATAGTGAAATCAGGGCCGTGCGTCTGATGCATTCTTGATGGCAATTCCTACAAATCTGCAACTTCAGATTGAGCGTTGCGCTACGTATGAACTGGCTCACATCTAGCACTGTTTCCACACTCTGGTCCCTCTACAGGAGATGTATAATGTTTGAATGTCTGAATAATCTACAAGTTCGCCCAGATGTTTTCAACCATTGAACCTTCAGGCAAAATGATTCCATGAGCAGCAGCCTGCTCTTGGACTCTCGCCCAACCTGTTCTGCAGTATCTCCTTTCGATGAAAAGCTCGCTTTAGGTGGAAACTCGGGCCATTCTACTTCGGGACAATGAGAAACTAGTCTCGTAGCTGCATGCTATTGTGCCCATCTTCCTAACTATTTCCCAACTCCTGCTTCATGAATCTAACCAAAACCGCCCCCTCGATAAGAGAATGTAGACCAAGCGATCCAAGCAAGTAGGCATGAAACTCAGGTCCTTGTGTTCTTTTGCCGGTGCATAGTT
>JAVXUO010000085.1:0-24442 GCA_033065855.1 Escallonia rubra | reverse complement strand
TCTAATCTTGATATTGCAAATTACAAATCGTGTATTGTAAATCATTTTTTATTTGCACTACATCTTCACGGAGGGAGAGCCATATTGCAAAGCAACGCATTCCCTTAACGATTTTTATGCAATATAACTATTCAATTCAAAACCAATTCAAGAGAATGAGTGGTTCACAAGGCTTACGTATTGAAGATAGCTTATGAACCCGTACGATTTGGTCGGGTTGAGATGTAATTTGGTTTTCTCGTCAATTACATATTTTAGCATAGTCGATTACGTTTTTAATTCAAAAAAACAACAAAGAGTATATATAGATTACGTTTTTAATTAAAAAACAACAACAAAGAGTATATATATATATATATATATATATATATATATATATATATATATATATATATATATATAAGTTGAAGCTGAGAGAATGTTGTCCAGTCATCGCTTACTTCTGACACTTACTTAATTCTCCATATGGACTTTTCTATTTTCAATTTTAAAAATATTTTAAATTTACTTACCTTCGTAATAATAATTTGGTCTCCTTCTCTCTCTCTCTCTCTCTCTCTCTCTCTCACACACACACACAATTTGATTTGAATTCCTTCTTTTTATTTGAAATTCAACCAATTATACAAATTTTACATTTCTCTATTTTATGTCAACATATTCCACTAAAAGAATTTATTTATATCTTTACAATTCCATTAATTCCTATATTTTGACAAAAGTAATTTTCTATATATTTATTTATAATCTTAATCTTTTTTATTGTTTAATTTAGGGGAAACACAATATTCTCCTTCAGTTTTTTTTATTAAACTACCATAATCTCCTTTCTTTTATTTTATTACAAGTTCTATATATAGTTTACGTTTCTATTTTTTTTCCAATCATTATTATATATTGTCACTCTTTTCTTGGTGATCTTAATTAATAAAACCTCAACACACGAGTTATTTTTGTTACTATTATCACTGCAATTGCTATTAGTTAGGAGATACTATTTTTATTATTTCATACACTATTTTTCATCTTTAATTCATTTGTCACTAAAAACTAACAATTATTACTCAAGTTCATTTCTAACGATAAAAATTGGTAAGAGAACTCCTTTAAAAGGGTAAAAAGATAAAATTTTGATTATCTTATTGTCACTACAAATTTTGTAGTTGTTATTAGGCATACAAATACGAGATCTCTCAACAAGTATTTTGATAGTTGTTGTTCCCGTGTGCAACGCACGAAATCAAAACTAGTGCATATATGATAATGCAGCCAACTACTTAAAATGGTTAGAATCATATTCAACGACATCTGTGCAAAATGCTAAAAAATGGATCTCATTTTGGCGCATCACTTTGCTAACATTTTATACCAGTTCATCTAAAGCTACTGTTAGTAAGGTAAAACACATGTAATTTTCAACCACATTCTAAATGTTATAATCCTTTTTATCGTCCTTCAATTTTCGTGCATCAAAATCTAGTGAAAAATGATGACACGGTCATACTGACTAGTATGTTGTGGGTGAAGCTAGATTAACACTTTTTTTAGGAAATTCGCACCCGTGCTTTGGTTGAGTTGATAGGATGCATGAAATCTTGAATTGAATTGTTGAAACTTGTGACTTGGATTCACAAATTATTTTAATTATATAACATATTTATAACTTTACATTATTGAGGTATGATGGCTGAAAAATCTATACATGTGTAGTTTTTTGGCATTCACCTTCCATCGTGAACACCATGAAGCTGTTATTACCTGTTATGCTTCTCTTGCGTGTTTACACACACCGTGTTCGGTAATAATATTATTTATTTTAACTTTTTTTTATTAAAAAGGATAATACATATTAACTTTTTTTGTTTAGCCTTTAATTTCATAATTAAGAATATAATGATACTTAACTAAATACCATTTTGGAAAAGAATAATTACACTCTAGCCTCCTATGAGGTTTTCCACTTATTACACACAACTATCCTAAACATTAAAATTACACTCGGCACCTTGTGCTTGTAGTTGTACGATTCGATATTGCACAGCGCCATGTCCCGTTAAGGAACCTTTTTGCACAAGGTAGACATATTTGTGGGTTAAGGTTGGTGTTTGGGGGTTAGATCTGCGCGTGCGCGTGTGTAAGGGCATACGCCAGAGGTGGATTAGGGGTATTTTTTGTGTGTGTGTGGGTGGGTGTATGTATGATGGGCAAAAGGTGGTTTGGTGCTTGGTGGCAGTGGTGGGTGGTTCAACTATGGTGGTGATGGGCAGTGGTTTGACGGTGGATACTCACTGATGACTGGGCGTTGGCGGGTGGCTCGGTGTCGCCAGTGGCTGGTAGAGGAGAAGAATGGATGTCATTTTCAAAAAAATTGCTTTTCTCTCAGGGGTATTATTTTCTATCCAGCAATTTTGTTAACTTTGTGAGCTGAAAACAAAAAATTTCAAGCTTAATTAGTATAATTTCAATAGGTAGTTGTAGCTGTATCTAATCAACCGAAACCTTAGGAATGCCGAGTTTAACAAATCTTATGAAAAAATATGAAGACACCTTAATGTTGTTTGAATCAATATTTCTAATACATTTCCATGTAAAAATAAGAGTTGTATATCTACACGTGTTTGTACTTCATACTATAGCTATATTCCTACCAGCACCTCATTTGCAATAGACAATTGCAATGTTATATATGGTTTGATGGTAAATTCTAATTTGGCCATCGATGTGCGGCGCTTATAGCAAAGACTGCTTACACATCAGTTATTCATCTCCATTTACTCGGCGTGTAGCTTTGTATGAGGATTGTATAAGCATTTCATCCATATGGAATTGAGACGCAGAAAACAAAACCGTGTAGTCACGAGTACATCACCTTAATCAATTAACCTTAAGATCTAGTAACTTTTAACTCTAATTTAAATCGCTCTCCAAGAGAAATGCTACTCTAATCATATCAAACATAACCATGACAATGGCATTGGCTTCTCCCTCTTGGTTAGCGATCCCATACTAAAGGTTATAAAGAATTTACCTTCAAAATTAATTTGCAATAAGATTCTCTATATTGAACTACGGATGCATATATTAAGCCAAACACCATTAGTAAATGGATCTAGCATAGAGACCATCAATAGGAGAATTGATTGTCCGCACCTTAACAACCTCCCAAGAGATTAGACTTATAATAGACACCATGGCCACTTTGGATAGATCGATGCACTCATGCACATGAGCTTGGCACCCGTTAAAGCAACCTATCAATGTTGTGGCTATATGGCGTTTGTTATCTAGTCAAAACATGTCTCTCGAAGGTGCAAAAGTGAATATAAAAATTTACTAGTATCCCATGCAAAGTAAATCGAAGGAAATGGTAACACAATTGTACGACTCTTGGGGATAAAGTTGGACTCTAAGTTAAGGGAAAAAAATGTTTTATTTTTAAAAAAATAAGGAAAGAAAAAAGAACTTGTAAAATCTTAACTATCAGTTTGAGGAATCAATTGACATTAATGAATGATTGTTACTTATACACTTTTTTTTCACTTTTGGCAAAAGAAAAATATAAGGAAATTTTCATATATTTATATTGCTTTATTGCTCAAGGCATTTTATAGTTTTTCACTTGTAGTATTTGGTGGTAACAGTTACTATTTTTAAATAGACTCAGTTATATCTTTTAGTGGGATAATACCAACCACTAATTATTGTACTAACGACTAAAAATGAGTGTCATCAAAATTTTAAGGTTTTTATTCGTAATGTAAAGATATAAAGTGCTCTTCAAATGAAAATTAAGTCCAAAGGGAGTTATAATAGCATCTTGTTCACACATAAATATGAATTTTTTTTGGCTATTATCTGGATTGTAGGACGATAGCTCAATCACACAATATCGATAATTAATGGTCGTTAAATGACTCTAGTGTCTTTTATTTAGAGACGTTAAAAAAGTGCTGCTAAGAATTGACTCTTAAAGTGTTAGCTGAAAAATCACTAAAAATATTTAACTATCATTAATATTGTCGCTATACAGGGGATATTGGCTACGTTTCTACGACTAGGGTAGCCTAAATATTAACCTAAAAACTAAAGAAGATTGCAGTACTTTCGGTACAAAAATTAGAGGTGGACAGCTCTATAAACGGAATGGAATAATAACACACCATGTGTATATGTTTGTGTTAATATGCATAGCAGAAAATTGACTACCGGAGGGGTATGAATGTGTTAAGAAAACAATTAGTTATTTGAAGATTATTACTTCAGACAGGTAGGCTCAATATGCAACACGATTATGAAAGGGAAGTATTAAACGGTTTATTTTTTGTTTTTTATTTTGTGATACTAGTTTTGGACCTGCTGCCCCTCATCCAAAGCATCTAGCTCTATTTTCCTCTATCTCAGCTGATTTCTATGTTTATAAATCAATTGCATGCACATGAATCAGCTGACTAAAGATTAAGACTCTCTTTGATTATAACAGTCAGCAGGAGAAGTAATATGAATAATGGAGACTACAAAAAGATTTAGCAATTTTATTAAAAAAAGAATGAGACTTCTTCTTCTTCTTCTTTTTTTTTTCCTGTTAATTGAAGAAGCAAAGTTTTAGGATTAGGACTCTGTCATTGATAGTAATACATTTTTGGACTTTATGTATCGAATTTAATAAAGTTGAGTCAGCATGCATAAAGAGACCAATGAGAACTAACACATGCAAATCTAACACTTACGCGGCAAAAGAAGAAGGTTCTTAGAGAATCTTTTATGGCGTAAAGATAAAAATACCAAAAAATTTATATGTTGCAAGAGTAACTACCGTTTCAGCTTTCTATATATATCATCTATTGACTATTGCACTCGTTTATCATTGGAATATACCAAAGCTAGACAGCAGCCAAACCCTCTCTCTCTCTCTCTCTCTCGGTTGCCTCCAAATTCAGCATGGACTTGCAGGTTAACGTACCAAGACGGACCCCTAGCCCTAACCCAACTAGACCACTCAAGAAGGATCATGAAAGAGATGATGAACCCCAGATGGACAGCTTTGCTTCTGATCAAGAAGATGACGATGGCATTTCCTTCCATAATAGCCGTACCAAAAATTTCAACAACTTCCCGTTTAGCACTTGGCGCACCGCTGTTCCTCCGCCACCGCATATCGGCGTGCTTGAAGCACCCTCATCAAGGGATCATTCCACCGAGATGAACAGATCCATGGAAATGGAACGAGCGATAGCTCAACAGCGAAAAGGAGACGACAGCTTTGGTAACGGCATCTCCGTGACTTGGAAGGACTTATGGGTGCGGGTGCCGGACAAGACGGGTGGACGCCGGCCGATCCTGGAGGGACTCACCGGGTACGTGGAACCCGGGGAGGTTTTGGCCATCATGGGACCTTCTGGCTGCGGCAAGTCCACTCTTCTAGATGCACTGGCAGGTACGTACCATAACTTACTTGATGCACTGGCAGGTACGAAGGCGTCATGGCGAGTTAAGTAACTTTATATATATATGAATCAACTTGTGCTGACTGCACTTTATATATATGAATCAACTTTATCGATTTTAGCTGTCATACTAGTAGTTTAATCGGTAGTGGGAAGTACGTAAACTTAGACTTGAAATGTTCTCTTATGGCGGTTGATTACACTATTTTAGCTGACTTGTTCAAAATATCTCTAGTACATTAATTACGGCACTTAAACTAAATATCATAAGTCAAATTTGGCTCTCCAGATCTGGTCAAATAGAATAATTGTTGTCGGGGACCGCTTGGAGGAGTTTATCACATTTTACAACTTGGTTTCCTCTTTTTTAATCCTATAATATGTTTTTAGATGCTTTGCTATATATATAGACGGTAAAGTAAAACTACGTAGTTTTGTGTTATTATTTCATGTCTATTGTTAATTCTCCGTCAATCTCTTTCTCTCTCTCTCTCTCTCTCGTCAGATCAGCCGCTCGCCGATGCAATCTCTCTCCTCCCAAAGCCGGGATCTTCCACTCCTTGCAAGACCACCATTGCTGCCCCTTTTTCCTCCTACCGCAACACAAATTAGCCTTAAACAGCCGCCAGCCACACCGTGGATCACCCACACAGTCCCCCGCCGAACAAAATCTTCATCGCCGGCCATTTCTCCTTCCACCGCAATAGTGAATCAGTCGCCCACAGTCGCCAACCACGCCGTCGATCAGCCACGCAGATCCCCGCCGAACGGAATCTTCATCGCCGACCGTTTCTTTATCTCATCGCTGGCCAATCGCATTTCGCCGGCGACCTTCCAAATTGCCCACTCGTCCACTGCACCTCGCCAATCGCCGGCGACCTTCCAACCAGCTACCCACCACCCACCGCCCTTCTCTCCTCCACCATTCCCAATGGCTATTTTTTAGTTCTGCCACTTAGGCAAATGCAGGGCACCGTTGGGTTCGTTCCCACCTGCCCTTTTGCAAAAATCCATTTTTCTATGTCTATATTTGTGATGCTTTGGACAAATGTGCTCCCTCCCGACATCATGTGCAAACTTTCGATTGCGTGTCGTGAAACAAATTAATGAGACATAAGCGAAAGTGTATTCCCACCAAGTTGCACTAATAAACGGATTAATACCAATTGCACTATTATTAGGAGGAGACCAAATATGCAAGCTGACATAATCAAAGCCAAGATCTTGCACAACGAGATAGTGAATTATGTAATCGGTTGCTCTAAAACCTTTAAGCTGTTAGGAAATGTTTAGGAAATGTGCCTAACAATTTTATCATGCTTTTTTGTAGCGGAACCATGTTAACTTTTGGCTACAAAAGAGCATGGAAAAACATATTAGGACATGAGTTTAGGAATACTCTTATCGGTTGAAATGTAAAAAGAATTGCAAGTGCTTACTTCAATCAACACACATGCACTAACCGAAGTCTCAATGGTCATCTATATATATACTATATATAATTAGAACAACATTTTTCATTTCTTGTGTAACACTCTTTTGGTGTTACATTGAAACTCATTCAGGTTCCGATGCGTTTCCATTTTTAGGATAAAAATGTAAAATGTTATTATCCACCCTCCAGAGACCTTCAGAATCTCCCACTCCCACTCCCTTCACATAACTGCTCTCTTCTCCTTTAGCAGCCTATTTTCTTCTCTGCATTTCCCCTCTTCCTTAACGACTCTAAAGAAAACCAAATCCGTTCATATTTATCTCAATCACTAGCAAATACAGAGACAGAGCAATTGGGTGGGCTACTTTACGTGGTGAAACAAACTGCTAAAGCTGTAAACTGAAAAGACGACAACCTTCTCCCTTAACGACTCTGAAGAAAATCCAAGATTAGGCCATGGGTATGCTATATTGACGGGGAGGTTCGTGGTTGTGCGATTGGTGGCGTTTGGACGATTGACGGCTAATAGACGTATGATGGCGCTCGGGGGATTGCGGTGGCCAGCGGTGTGGGCTGTAGCGACGATGATATGCATCGCTGTTGAAGAGACGTGACGGCGTTATGCCTGGTGGCGGGACTCGAGTGACGGGGGTCGTGGGTGGGCAAATCCATGGAGGTCACATCATGCGTGGTCGATTGGTGCCTTCGGCGTGCGACTGACAGTGGTGGTTGTGTGATCGGCGAATTACTTAGGCAGTGGTCGTTGTGTTCGTGAGGAGGTGGCTGCCAACAGTGTTGGGTCGTCGTGTCGGCAGAAAGCAATAGTTATCGACAGTGTGTGTGAGTGGTGTGTGTTTGCGTGTCTGTTGGGGTGTGTGTAAGAAAGGAAGTTGTGTGAGTGTTTGTGTTGTGTAATGATATTTAGAAATTTTTTATTTTAGAAATATAAAATTTGTGGAGTTTAATGATATTTGGGAATTTGTAATTTACACTTAATGGATTTTTTTTTCAAGTTTATTGTTATATCTGTCTTCTGCTTGATTTAGAGTTCTATAATGTTAGAATCATGGTCAAAGTGATCTGGAATTATACAATGACAGAATCGCACATGCGATGCGTGTGCACGACAACTCGTAGACTTAATGGGAACCTAGTGAAGTTACATTATGTTTGGATTTCTTGTATTATGTTAGGTCTGCATAACAAGTTGATCAATCAATTGAATAATTGCAGGGAGGCTAGCATCGAACACAAGGCAGACCGGAGAGATCCTAATCAATGGCCGCAAACAACCACTATCTTTTGGTACTTCGGTAAGAGAAAGGTGTAAACATGCATTTATTTGCTTATGTAAATGCTTGTGCTGAAAATATTGAAGCCGGCAACACGTGTCAATTAATTTAGAGCGTAATGTAATTGTTTGTACCAGATTTTTTTTTTGGCTAGAACCTTTCATATAACAACGAATGATGGTTGCTAAATTTCTTTAGTCTTTTTTAATGACAATTAATGGCCACTAAATAGGAGATGATTGTAGACTACTCCTATTACCGTGGTTGCGGGTAAAATCCTCTTACTTATACCACATCCTGCATGCATGTGATGATCATAAAACCTATAAAATGCAGCTTCGAAGAGTTATGCTTCATGGATCTATTGGTTTTACGTTGCTTTAGAGCATACATGAATTAGTTTTTACAAATTGTGTTAGAACCCCGAGTCTACATGCTATACTTATATCTTTTGGTGTGGCTTAATTCGAAGGCACTCTTATTATTGTAACCAAAGATTTTACGGTTGATTTATGGTTAGGCCTACGTGACTCAAGATGATACACTAATGACGACGTTAACTGTAAGAGAGGCTGTATACTTCTCAGCACAGCTCCAACTTCCGGACTCAATGTCAAGATCTGAGAAAAAGGAAAGAGCTGATGCAACAATAAGGGAGATGGGCTTACAAGATGCCATGAATACAAGAATAGGAGGGTGGAGCATTAAAGGCCTCAGTGGTGGCCAGAAAAGAAGAGTTAGCATTTCCATTGAGATCTTGAAACGCCCAAAGCTTCTCTTTCTAGATGAGCCTACAAGCGGGCTGGATAGTGCTGCTTCTTATCATGTCATGAACCGAATCATCAAACTTGCCCAGCAAGATAAACGGACCGTTGTTGCTTCTATACATCAACCGAGCAGTGAAGTCTTTGAGCTTTTCCATAATCTTTGCCTTCTATCCTCCGGTAGATCAGTATATTTTGGTTCCAGTTCAACAGCAAATGAGGTAATGTATATCAAACCAAATCCACTTAGTTGCTCATAAGAAAAACTATTCATCATAGTCCTAACATGGATTTAAGACCAATGAATTGGTGAATGAAATCTACTAGTGATTGCGATGCAGTTCTTTGCTACAAATGGCTTCCCATGTCCAGCTATGAGGAACCCATCTGATCACTACCTCAGAACTGTAAACAAGGATTTTGATGTGGTAAGTAGCCGTCTAGTTCTCATAAGTAAATATGGCTTGATTTTCATGTTAATTCATGTTTTAATGAAGAGTCAAACTTAATTTGACAAAGTACTAGTCACTGACCATAAATAGGACATTGAACAAGGATTTGGTGGAAAGGTGAGTGCTGCTCAAGCAATAAACATTCTTGTCGAGTCATATAAGTTATCAGAAGCTTGCCAACAAGTTGAAAGACGAGTGTCTGAGATATGCCAAAAGGTACAAATATATATAGAGCTTCAAGAATATACATGCATGGTTCAAAGACTTTAACATATATGATGGATATAATTGTGCAGGATGGAGAAGCACTGAATAAGGAAAGAAGTCAAGCAGGCTTCATTACCCAATGCAGTGTACGTAGAAGGCGTTCGTTTGTGAACATGTATCGAGATCTAGGCTGTTATTGGTTTCGTCTGGCAATATACATTGCCTTGTGCTTGTGTGTAGGGACTATATTCTACGACATTGGCTCTAGCTATGGCTCCATTCAGGTGAGTTAAGTAATGGCCCTTTAATTGCATTTGTATAACTAAAAGAAATTAACTGACTGGCTCACCCAAAAATAACTTGTAGAATTAACTGATTAACTTTCTGAATCTACAGGCAAGAGGTTCAATGCTCATGTTTGTGGCAGCATTTCTGACCTTTATGGCTATTGGTGGATTCCCTTCTTTTGTAGAAGACATGAAGGTGTGTAACTTACCACACGCACAAGGTAGACTAATAATAATATTATATATTGCTGATGTTACTTCTGTCGTCTTTGCTGATAATCAGATATTTACTCGAGAAAGATTGAATGGCCATTATGGTGTGGCTGCATTTGTGGTTGGAAACACATTTTCTTCCACCCCTTACTTGCTTATGATCTCTTTAGTGCCTGGAGTTATGGCTTATTACCTTGTTGGACTTCAGAAAGGCATCGACCACTTTGTTTACTTTGCTTTGATGCTGTTTGCATGTATGATGTTGGTCGAAAGCCTGATGATGATTGTAGCAAGTGTTGTGCCAGACTTTCTCATGGGCATCATAACTGGAGCTGGAATTCAAGGTGTGATGATGTTAAATGGAGGTTTCTTCCGATTTCCAGATGATCTTCCTAAGCCGTTTTGGAGGTACCCAATGTATTACATTTCCTTCCACAAGTATGCCAACCAAGGCTTCTACAAGAATGAGCTTGAAGGATTAACGTTCCCTAATGAGCAAGCCAGAGGGCCACCTACCATCACTGGTGAAGAGATCTTGAGGAGTGTGTGGCAAGTGGAGATGGGTTACTCAAAGTGGATGGATGTTGCCATCGTGTTTGGCATGGTGATTTTATATAGGCTCATGTTCTTGGGAATCATAAAGACCATAGAGAAGGTCAAGCCCATCATCAGAGGTTTGTAAACTGTTCCTAAGCAGCCAACATCATCCGAAGATCCGTCGACCCCCCAAGAATGTAACGTAACAATTCAATCTTAAAAGTAGCAGTGTAACAATAAAGGATTCTCAAGCTGGCCAAGATCAATGATATGTTGGTCTTTATTAGCCACATATGTATTTTACAATAATATTGATGTTTACCATATTGGCATGTCCAAATAAATCAACTTGTTTGAGTAAGAGCAACAACTTGATGGTCTTCCTCTTTATCCAGGGGTCTTACTTTCTGAGTTCGTCAGCATAATAAATAATTAAGCCTCGAAAATATGTCACTCTCATCTACTCGATTTACACCCACATTACGCAAGCAAAAAAAGTCCCGCAACAATTAGTCATTCGTAAGTATGATTGTTGATACTTTAAGAAAATTCTTTAACAATAAACCTTAGCAGCACATAGTTAATTAAAATACACTAATCATATATAGAAGTCAATAATTGCATGTACGAGCAGTTATAGTGTCTTCCCACAACCAGACTTACGGTCAAAATATTTGTATTATTCCTAGCCCTTGGATCCATGAGCAGTAGTTTCGTTCTTGGGTGTGAGCCTTAAGGAATATCCCTAAAAGGAAAATTATAATTTCTTCCTACAACCACACTTGCAATTAAAAAAATTTCATTTTCCCTACCCTCTTGATCCATGAGCATTTAGACCCGTTCTTGAGGGTGGGAGAGCCCATAATCCGCTGGTTGCTGGTCCACCTTAACTTGTTTAGAGAAATATGTGTACAAAAGATGCTTATAATTACGAGATTGATCACAAGATGTTTCATTTGGTCGGATATAAAACAACTAATTGTCGGGGTTAATTTTGGAGTCCTCTTTGGTGCTAGTGTAGTACCATAGAAAATAGTTTTGTTGATTAAGATAAACAGTGCTAATTGAGCAGAATTGTTCAATTGATAGAATGTTTTTCATTTTACAGACAACTTTCAGTAGGAATGCAAAAATAACAAAAGATATAGGCTAGTAACTAAAAAAAAAAAAAAAAAAAAAACCAACCTTGTAAAGCCAACATAGCAAAATAGGAGACACATTTAAAGCTAACCACCCACACATTATGATCCATGGTATATGTTTCTACTAACCTACCAAAAAAAGAAAAAAAGAGACATACAATTTTTGAAAGTTATTTGTAATACAATAAGGAGCTTCTTATGTGCGATAACCTTTCTAGCTACTTTGTTGTTCCAAGAGCCACCCGACTTACCGAAAAAAGAGTAAACTGCATCAATGACCACTGAACTATGACCCTTTTTTCACTAAAGTTGCTCAAATTTATTTTGTGCCATTTTGGGCACTGGACTCTCAAATCTGTCCGATTTGGCCACTCCGTCTGCTGGTGTTAAATTTTCTCCGTTAAATGGTCACGCGCCGCGCACATGACCCTTCAAATTGGGGGTATTTTTGTCTCTTCACTTAAATCTTTCCCATAATTGTCCTTACCCTCTCATTTCTCTTCTTTTTCCCTTCCCTTGTGATATACTTTCCCTCCAAAACCCATCTGCCTGAAAGAGAACAGAGGATGCAATGGTATGCTACTGCCAAAGAAATCCCATCATTAAGACTTCATGGACCAACAGAAACCCAGGGAGAAGATTTTTGGTTTGTGCAGCCAAAAATGGTCAGGTAATGTCCTAACCGTTGCTTAGCTCCTTCCATTTTTTTCATAATTTTCCATCCATTTTCAAACACCCAACATGCATTTGTAGGGAGTCCCCTGTGAGTACTTCAGTTGGATTGATCCACCTATGTGTGACCGTTCTATTCAAGTGATCCCTGGGTTGTTACAGAAAATAAATGGCTTGGACGAGGAGCTCCAAAGATGTATGGTGCAACTTGAAGAGCAGCAAGAGCAACTGTCAACATGTGGAAAGGAATTGGGAAGCTATCGCACTAAGCAAAGGTGGTTGTGAGTTGCTTTGCTCTGCTCGTGGTTCATGCTGTTTGTTATGAGCTACAATTTTAAAAGTTCAAATGGGAGTATATGATCTGAAGGAACTGGTTCACCTAAGTTGTTGGAGCTTAAGGACCTATAATAACTTAGGGACCTTTGTAATAGATGGATTTTAAGAACATTGGAATCAAAGGAAAAAATTCTATTTGCTGAGTTAATTTTCCCTGTTGAGTGTGCATTGAGTTCATGATTGGAATCAGATGAAGCAATGAAATTGGGAAGATGGAAACAATGGATGTCACAATGCCATGTCTAACTATGCATAAACCTGAACTAAAAAGTATTTGTGTCAAAAGAGAATCACATGCATTGCCAAAAGATGGACTTGTCAAGAGATTACATGTAAAAGTAGCCAATTTGAAAGGTTGCCAAAAGATTACCAACACTACAAGAAAACAGACTTTTAGCGACGGGTAAATCCGTCGCTAAAAGCCCAAAATCCGTCGCTAAAGGAATTAGCGACGGATTCACCGTCGCTAAAAATCCCTCGTATAAAAGCCCGTCACTAATAGTTTAGCGACGGAATTTTTAAATCCGTCGCTAAATATGTGATTTTTACCGACGGATTTATTTTTCATTAGCGACGGAATGTCCGTCGCTAATTATATTTTTAAAATTTTAATTTATTTTCTTTTTCGTCCAATTAGCGACGGATTAAATATTTAGCGACGGAATATTCCGTCGCTAAATAGCGTCGCTAAATATTTAATTGAAAGGAATATTTTAGCGACGGAATAAATCCGTCGCCAAAAGTCAATATTTTTTTTAATTTTTTTTTTAATTTTTCAATTACCTAAACCTGTACAGAAATACAATTCTCAACAACAACGCGCAATAAGCGAAATACAGAAAAAAATATATAATCAATTAGAAAAAATATTTATTATAAAAGAAACTAATACATGTACAAGCCGGGAACCGGAGATAGCCGGTTAGGAGAGGGGAGAAGAGTACAAGCCGGGCGCGGGGGGGGGGGGGGGAAGCTAGGAACGGGCACGGGAAGGGGCTCATCAGGGGTTCCCGAGTCCCGGATCTGGATCCTGCTGATCCGGGGCCGGGGCGGCTGGTCCAGCAGTGCCCTGCTCCCTCATCATCCGGCACACCACTGTAGCAATGCGCTGGATATCCTCCTCGTGCAACTGAGGCCGAGGAGCCGGTGTCTGTGGAGGGGCAGCAGGGGGTGAGGACGCTCCTATCACGGCACGAGGAGTCGTGCTAGGCAGGCCGCGTATGCGGCCTTTCGGCCGATTCACGACCTCCGGCGTATCCAGCCATCGCTTCAACCCCCCAGTACTCGCAGCCGTACTAGTGGACGCTGATGGCTGTCCGGACTGCTGCTCGGACCCCCTTAGCTGTTCATACGAGGCCTGCAAAAATAGTGGTTTAACGATATGTTATGGCATTAATTAACGAAACAGACATCGAGGATAGAAAGAAACAGATTAACTTAAATAAATTGACTCACATCGATCCGCCGGGCAATATCTGAAATATAGTCGCCCGCCTGGTGCGTCTCGTCCTTGTCCTTCTTCCGCACGTGCGTCTGAGTATAGGTCAGAGCTATGACCTCATCCTCCTCTAGATCCGGGTGCTCGACCGCGTTCATATGTCGGACGATGTCGTGTGGCACCGACCCCCCCGTGTGCGTCGGATCTCTGTTCTGTCTGTTCTGAGCCCCGCTCTTACTCTTGGCGTCCCAACCTGGATCCGCAGCCCACCGATCTATCATCTCCCCCCATACACGGTGAGATATCCAATGTGGGGGATATTTCGTCATGTCCGTCATCGGGGCACCCGCGGGCAGCGCCCTCTTCGCCCGGTCCCGTGCATCGTGGAGCCATCGGCGGTAATTCTTGCCGATGTAATTAAAGAAAGCCTGCTGCCCCAGTCCCTGCTGCTCAGGCGTATCAAACGTGAACCCCTCCTGTAATGCATTCAATAACACAAATTAACAACATAAAACAAACTGTAATTTAACATTTACTAACGCTGAAAAAAATACTTCACCGTACCAGCCACTCCTCCCATAGGGCCTCCCTCGCAGCGGCATCCCATTCCTTCCAGTACAGGCGTGGCTCGAAGAATCGGCCCTTCACAAGAACGCCGATCTTCGTCCTCGCCATATTCTCCAGGATCCTGCCAAATAAGTAATTAAATTAATTAATACAGTTCAAATATAAATTAACATCCAAAATTTTTAGGCATGAGGTGATATTTTTAGTACTTACAGGCCCTCCTGCGTGAGCGTAACGCTCTGTTTACGCTGGGGGTCGATGCGTACCCCGCGTGTCGGACCACGGCCTCGTCGAGATCCTACAAAACACAGACATTAATACAGTTCAAATATAAGGCTAGCGAAAATGTAGGAAACACCGTTATCAACTATACCTGAGGTAGAACCCACGGAAGATGGAGACGGCTGGGGCGACGGCGATGGCTGGGGCGACGGCGATGGCTGGGGCGACGGTGACGGCGACAGCTGGGGCTGGGCCCCCGATGGCTGTCCGCGATCACTCTGTGCCTCGTCATCAGTAGGCAATGACGAGGTGGGACTAATCGGGGAGGAAGCAGCTCGGCGTCCAGCCCGGCCACGAATAGCCCGTATCCTATCCATATCTGACTTCATATAGATTATATACAAAGACATTAACACGTGAAAAACAATAATTTAGGCATAAATCATCATCGGCACTATATATATATATATGAACGAATGTGCAAAAACACATCAATAAACACCAAGTTCTAAAATGTTACTACATTTTTCCCGTGATGTTACAACATTACAAGTCAATCATTTTCAGTTTGCGAATCATCTTCATCACTATCCTCGTCGCCCTCTTCTTCGTGGGACTCGTCGTCCTCTTCATCTTCTAATTCATCCTCTTCATCAGTAGACTCGGTCACATCATCTCCAACACTTTCAACATCTTCCGCGTCATCATCTACGACTTCTTCTCCCACAAGAAGTGTTGTTGGAAGAGGAAGATCGTCCTCCTCGTTGTTGACCTCAACAGGGAACAAGACACGTGGTTGGTCGGCTTGAAAGGAGTCTAGCTCACTGTCATATGTCACGGGCAATTTCTTGGACTTGATAGTTGTATACCAATGAGATTTGGGATTGGCGACGTCCTCCGCGTAAAAGACTTGTACAGCTTGACTAGCAAACACAAAGGGCTCGTCTGATGCAAGTCTTGACTTGACATTGACATCTACAATCCCTTGAGAGCTAACACGGATTCCTCTGCTGCATGTGACATCGAACCACGTACACTTGAACATTACCAGGCGGTTTTGGGAACCCAGATATGTTAGCTCAACAATCTCATCTAACTCTCCGTAAAAATCCATGCAATTCTCGGCATAACAGTCGCCGTTGACCAAGACTCCACTGTTTTGGGTTTGTTTTGTTCGGTCATCATCTTTTACGTTAAACCTAAACCCGTTGATGATATAACCTCCGTAACAGGATGTTTGTTTGTTAGGGCCTTCGGCTAGTAATTTCAAGCAGGAGGCCACTGGTCTATCCATTGACTGAACCTATTGTAGATGACGGTAAACATTAAGGATAAATCAGTATACTAATTGGCCACAGAACTGTATATAACACATAATATAATTTCGTTAAATAATCTTACACGGATTTTGAACCACTGTACAAATTGTGACTTCCGGTGAGATTCAAGTCCAGCGGGATCAGTGATTAAAGATTCCGCATCGAACTCACTGCAAACCAATATGCATCTAACTCGCTTAACACACTTTCAATTATGTACAGCAATGTAAGTGAATTAAGACTTTAACTTACTCAACGAATGCCGAAACTTCATCGCAATTTAGAAGGGCATATATTGTTGCAGCACTGTACTCTTCATCTGTTAGCCATCGAGTATACGTTCGGCCGAACGGACTACCTGACTGCTTGAATATTGACAATTGCCCTTCCAAATTTGTGCTTGCTCCGGGATCATTTCGGCCTAGTTGATTTAACCTTGTACCAACATCCGAACCGAAATATTGACTACAAAAGTTTACAAGTTCTTCCATTACGTAAGCCTCCGCAATTGAGCCCTCAACCCGAGCCTTATTACGGACTTTTTTCTTTAAATGGAACATGAACCTAGAAGTTTAGGGAATCGAGTTAGGTGGAATATCAATGATAACAGATGTCGCATTAAGTGTAAACGAACAACTGTAACAATTTAAGGATTACCTCTCGAAGGGATACATCCACCGATATTGCACGGGTCCACCCATTTTAGCTTCATATGCCAAGTGAACAGGCAGATGCTCCATTGAATCAAAGAACGAAGGTGGGAAGATTTTCTCCAGCTTGCAAATCGTCACCACAATGTTCTTCTCAAGCACTTCCATGTTACTCACCCGGATCGTAGAAGAGCATATATCTCGAAAGAAATGAGATAATTCAGTCAAAGTCTCGCAAACAACCCGTGGCAACAGTCCCCGGAAGGCAATAGGAATGAATCTCTCCATGAATACGTGGCAGTCGTGACTCTTCATCCCTTGGAACTTGCATTCCGAAACATTGCAACAACGAGATATGTTGGACGCAAACCCATCCGGAAGCTTCAAATTCTTAACCCACTGACAGACCTTCTCCACTTGTTTCTTGTCTAGACAGTAAGGTGCTTTCGGAAGTATGGTCCTCCCACTGACTGTCCGAGGATGCAATTCACGGCGTACACCCAACTGTTGTAGATCCCTTCTCGCTTTAAGGTGATCTTTCGATTTGCCCTTGAAATTCATCACTGTGTTGAACACATTATCAAAAACGTTCTTCTCAATATGCATCACATCCATGTTGTTTCGGATAACGAGCGTCCTCCAGTAGGCTAACTCCCAGAAGATACAAAATTTTCTCCAGTTGTGCTCTTTCCCGAACCCTGCAATCTTCTGATCCGGCACACCCTTACCGTGTGGTATGTCAGTATCAAGTGCCTCCAGGTGTGAGAGTACTTCTTCACCAGATGGGTAGTCCAGCGTGACAACCTCACGCTCGATTGTCCCGTCAAATTTATCCTTCTGCCTACGAAACTGATGGCCCGGTGGCAAAAGCTTACGGTGACATCCGAACCACGAGGCCTTTCCGCCGTGCTTTAACGTATGACCGGGGTTCACGCCCATACAAGCAGGGCATGCTAGCTTCCCATGTGTGCTCCAGCCACACGTCATTCCCAATGCGGGGAAATCATGTATAGTCCACATCAAAGCAGCCCTCATCTGAAAATTTTGTTTAAGGGATGCATCATATGTTTCGACTCCATGATTCCATAATTGTTTTAACTCATCAATCAACGGCCTTAAATACACATCTATGTCCTTACCGGGACTCTTCGGCCCCGGAATAAGCAACGACAAGAACATATACGGCTTCTTCATGCACATGCCTGGTGGAAGGTTGTAAGGGACAATAATAACAGGCCAACAGGAGTAAGGCGTGGTAGACTGACCGAAAGGGTTGAACCCATCGGTTGCCAGACCAAGTCTAACATTCCGAACTTCCTGAGCAAAAACTGGATGCCTGCGGTCAAACTCCTTCCACGCCTCTCCATCAGCTGGGTGTGTCAGCACATCGGCATCGTTGCTGCGAGTCTCACGGTGAGCCCTCATATGTTCAGCCGTACTGGAGGAGTAGTACATTCTCTGAAGCCGTGGTGTGACCGGGAAATATCGCAATATCTTCCATGCAATGTTTTTCTTCTTCCCTTTGTCCGGTTTGTACCTCGAATGACACACTGGACATAATGACAAATCCTTATTCTCTTTCCAGAATAATACACAATCGTTATTGCACGCATCTATCCGGTCGTAGCTCAACCCAAGTTTCCTCATCATCTTCTTCGCGTCATAGTACGACGGCGGTAGCTTTTCACTTTCGGGCAGTATTTCTTTGATGAAGGTAACAAACTCGTTAAAACCTTTCTCACTCAGCCCGTGGTCTGATTTCAACTGTAATAACCTACTAACCGCAGACAGCCGTGTGTGTTTCGGAGCTCCATCCCACAGCGGCTCTTCCGCAGCTCTCAACAACTCATAAAACTGATGAGCCCCCTCGTTCGGCGGTTGTGGCCTGTCGTTACCCCAGTCAACATTAGCATGCCCAACATCCATAATCATATCTCGAAAATCATATCGTGCCTCCTCCCTAACTTCAGTTTGACTAGCCAGGTTGGACGACAATACTATCGTTTCCCCGTGCTGCGTCCACCTTGTGTATCCACCCATAAAACCGTACCGACGAAGATGCCATTTTACTTCAATTCTTTTTCTCCAGTGCAACAACTCACATCTACCGCACGGGCACCTTATCTTATCAAGGTCAACATGTGCAGGATGCGCATAAGCGAAGTCGAGAAATTCGTCAACGCGACACTCAAAATCTTCAGCATTCTTCCTTTTCATCCAACTTCGATCGACTGACATGACGACTGAATTATCGTACTGTATACCACCTTCAATAATGACCAGTGATTAAGCATTGCCGATGTAAATATCAATGCATGAATGTTACAACACGTCTACATATTTCCCCTCCACTCTTGAACAGGTAGTGGTCCTATCCCATTCAGAAAAGCACATGTTTATAAAACAGTGAATAACTCATGCTTAGTCCGATGTCTGTGGAAAATTCGGCAGCACCTCCCCGCATTTCTCCAAGTACACCACATCGATTAGGTGTTCTAACATTCATCTAACCTTGCTCAGGAAGGTTTGACGGATGTTAGAACACCAGATCTGTATGCACCCGGAGAAACACACGAGAACGTGTACCAAATATCCACGACATAGAACATAAAGCATGAGTCAAAATACTGTTTTATAAACAATTAGCTTTTCCAAACTGTCCAAACTGGACATCCAAAGGCTCATTACAAGGCATTACTTTGTAATGAGTACCTTTGAACGGGAACTAAGGGTTTTTATGCATGCATGTGTTCAGAAATTGATAAGATATGCAAGAATCTTTCCGAAATATCAAAACTGCAGAATGATCGTTGCATATGTTATCAATTCCACATTAAATAGAACTCGTTGGCAACGAGTTGAACCATCTCGTTGCCAATGGACTTCTCAAAACAACAATTAATATAAAGAAGGCAGGGTTTGTAAAGAACGAGTAATTGAACCATCTCTGGGCAACATGGAGTAATTATGGGATGTACAAGGGCTAATTAGGGCTAATTAGGCTTAATTGGGTTATGTTAGGGCTAATTAATGTTAATGAGGGCTAGTTTCGGATAATTATAGCTAATTAGGGTTGATTATGACTAATTAGGGTTTAATTGTGCCGAGTAGTGATGATTAGTCCTAATTAGGGCTAATTAGGCTTAATTGGGTTATGTTAGGGCTAATTAATGTTAATGAGGGATAGTTTCGGATGATTATAGCTGACTAGGGTTGATTAGGACTAATTAGAGTTATGTAGTCCTAATTAGGGTTTAATTGTGCCGAGTAGTGATGATTAGTCCTAATTAGGGCTAATTAGGCTTAATTGGGTTATGTTAGGGCTAATTAATGTTAATGAGGGCTAGTTTCGGATAATTATAGCTAATTAGGGTTGATTATGACTAATTAGGGTTTAATTGTGCCGAGTAGTGATGATTAGTCCTAATTAGGGCTAATTAGGCTTAATTGGGTTATGTTAGGGCTAATTAATGTTAATGAGGGATAGTTTCGGATGATTATAGCTGACTAGGGTTGATTAGGACTAATTAGAGTTATGTAGTCCTAATTAGGGTTTAATTGTGCCGAGTAGTGATGATTAGTCCTAATTAGGGCTAATTAGGCTTAATTGGGTTATGTTAGGGCTAATTAATGTTAATGAGGGCTAGTTTCGGATAATTATAGCTAATTAGGGTTGATTAGGACTAATTAGGGTTATTTAGTCCTAATTAGGGTTTAATTGTGCCGAGTAGTGTTGATTAGTCCTAACTAGCGCTAATTAGGCGTAATTGGGTTATGTTAGTGCAAATTATGACTAATTAGGCTAACTACAATCAATATGCGCATAATTGGGTTCATTTGGGCTAATTTGAGGTAATTACAGCTAATTTGAATTTTATCAGGTTCTTAGGGTTAATTAAAACTAATTAGGCTCGTTAGAGCTAATTAGGGTTAATTGATTTACTAAAATATTGTTAATCAGGACTAATTAGGGCTAATTATAGCCAGCGCTGGAGCCACGATTAGATTCCAGGGGGTGCATGCTAAAAATGTCGCATTAACCTAACTAACCTAAATTTAATGCACATTCAACAACCTCAATTCCGACACCTCATATAGGGTGTCGATATGGTGTCCGATACGTTTCTGACACCTCCGGACACGTGTCAGACACATACCGACACGTGTCTGACACATACCGACACGTGTCCGACGCCTTTGGACACGTGTCCGACACCTCCGGACACGTGTCCGATGCCCAGCGACACGCACCTCCGGACACATCGGCATACGTTAATTTGTTTTCTAAATGTCGGACACCGTCGATCAGACGTGGTGTCCGTGTCTGCGCTAACTAACAGGTATCTCAATCCAATTGGGTCCCATCCTCCGTCAACAATCTCAATTCTCAATTCTCAAATGCTCAATGCAATAAAAATTAACAAAAATCACACATTCAATCCAATTGGGTCCCATCCTCCGTCAACAATCTCAATTCTCAATTCTCAAATGCTCAATGCAATAAAAATTAACAAAAATCACACATTCAATCCAATTGGGTCCCATCCTCCGTCAATAATCTCAATATCTCAAATGCTCAATGCACAATCTAAAATCATCAATTAACAACCTAAAATCATCAATTCATAATCGCAATTACTTCAAATGCACAGCTAATAACCTAAAATCATCGATCAATAATCACAATTCTAAAACGCACAATTAACAACCTAAAATTATCAAACAAATGATCAATGTTCAAATGGGAAAAAAATGTTCAAAATTCACATATCCGATGCGCTTGAATTATTTCAATTTAGGGTTCGATTGTATTAGGGCATTCAATTTAGGGTTCAATTAGTTTCATTTAGGGTTCGGTTCGATTAGGGCATTCAATTTAGGGTTCAATTACTTCAATTTAGGTACAATTAGGGGGTTCTATTGATTCAATTTAGGGTTCGGTTGATTTGAGGCATTAAATTTAGGATTCAATTAGTTCAATTTAGGGTTCAATTAGGGGGTTCTATTGATTCAATTTAGGGTTCGGTTGATTTGAGGCATTCAATTTAGGGTTCAATTAGTTCAATTTAGGGTTCGGTTGGATTAAGGGGTTCAATTTGGGGTTCAATTAGGGTTCGGTTAGATTGGGGCAATCAATTTAGGGTTTAATTAGGGGTTCAATTAGTTTAATTTAGGATTCGATTCAATTAGGTCATTCAATTTAGGATTCAATTACTTCAATTTAGGGTTCAATTAGGGGCTCTATTGATTCAATTTAGGGTTCGGTTGATTTGAGGCATTCAATTTAGGGTTCAATTAGTTCAATTTAGGGTTCGGTTGGATTAGGGCATTCAATTTAGGGTTCAATTAGGGTTCAGTTAGATTGGGGCAATCAATTTAGGGTTTAATTAGGGGTTCAATTAGACCCGTCGCTAAAAATCTATTCCGTCGCTAAAAATCTTCATCAAACTATGGCTTAATTAGTAGCTCAGCCACGAGGAGCACACAAAACTCTTCATCAAACTCTTCTTAAATACACAAAGAGTTAGGAATATAACTTTTTATGATATCAAACTTAGCCTTTAGAATGTCGCAGATGAGACACTGAGACTAAATCCTCCTGCCCCATTTCTACTGCCACACGAATCATTGCAAGATAGCACAGTTTGTGGAATTGATGTACCACGAGGCACAATGTTGCTGGTCAATTCATGGGCGATTCACAGGGACCCTAAGCTGTGGACTCGTCAGAATTTAAGTCTGAGTGATTTGCAAGAGTGGGAGGTGAAGGCTATATGCTGATTTCTTTTGGGGCTGTGAGGAGGGCTTGTCCAGGGGCTAGTTTGTAGGCGGGTAGGGGCTGGCACTCGGGGACTTGATTCAATCTTTTGAATGGGAGAGAGAGAGAGAGCAAAGACGAGGTCGACATGAAGGAGGGGTCAGGTCTCAACATACCCAAAGCCGAGCCTTTGGTTGCTCTGTGCAAGCCTCGTGAAGCCATGGTCGATCTCCTGCCTAAAATTTGACGACTTTAAGGCAATAGAAACATTATGTAGGCGAGCACCCTTGTCGGCGCTTGATTTGGACTGGTCATGTTTATGATGAAACCTGAGTGTTCTATTTGATGCGGGTCCTGTGACCCTTGACGTGTCCTCACAAAGCAAATAACCATTGCTTTACACATCTAGAGATATGCAGACCCCATGTAGCTCAATGCAATTTTGTGATTTTGGGACATATAGTTCATGCCCAGCTTTAGTTTATGTGCATAGCTAGTCTAAAGATAATTCTTGAAGATATCAGAAGTATGCTACACTTCAAGCCCTTGTAATTGTCGTTGCCAGACCTATAGAAACCTTCTCTTAGAACTGACTAAGCACGCAATAAAAAGTTAGAAAAAAAAAAAAAAACAATTAAATGGGGATAAATGCACTTCTGTATACGATACTACTTGGAAGCTCAGGGACAACGCCGTTGCATCTCACTCTTCAATTAAAAGATAGTCTTTTTTGGTCCATAAGTTTGAATGATAATGTCAAACATGTCCAAGCAGTAGCAGCTTGGTTTTTCATATAATTATTGCCTTATCAAGTGTAGTTCAGTAAGCTTGAGTTTTACTTGGTCCGTTATCTTCGCAGAATTTATCGTGAATGAACCTGAACAAGCCACCATGAAATGACTTACGATATCACACAGAGGTCAAGGTTCACTTGCTATGAAATCATATCAGCACAATGCAAAGTCAAGAACGTACATATTGAAGACAGAAGACAAAGAGACATACATTCGATCAAAAGATGCCGGAGGTGAGAGGGTCGAGGGTGGTCGTCGATGCTCGCCCAACCGTGGGTGGTCGCGAGTCGCGACTGTCAAGCACTGTAGTGGTTGAAATGGCTGGTTCACAGGAGCTCGCCGGTGTCGCGTGGGCTGTTCACAGGAGCTCGCCGGGTCGCGGGAGCTCGCCGGTGTCGGGGAAGTCGCCGGTGTCGCGGGAAACGATGTCGATGCTCGGGAGAAAGCTGGTGCCAATTGAATTGCCTCAATTTGAAATACATCTAATCTTTTTAAAGCCTTTACCGACGGAAAATACCCGTCGGTAAAAGTCCGTCGGCAAAACCGAACTTTCACCGACGGGTATTTTTACCGACGGGATTATTCCGTTGTTAAATCGTTTTACCGACGGGTGTGTTCTGTCGGTAAAGTCCGTCGGCAAAACCCTACTTTCACCGACGGTTATTTTTACGGACGGAATTATTCCGCGTGAAATAGTTTACCGACGGACTGTAAGCGACGGGTACGTTCCGGCGCTGAAACGAAGCTTAGAGACGGAATTTCATCCGTCGCTAAAAGTCCGTCGCATATTGAGTTTTTTCTGTAGTGCAAAAGATTACATAGGAATTAAATTCACCTAGCAATCAATAGATATTGCCTAAAATAGTTGTTCATTTTCCACCTATCAGACTAATTACATCATGTTGTTCATTGT